>JXOV01018135.1:0-11116 GCA_001014945.1 Clogmia albipunctata | reverse complement strand
AAGCGTATTAGGCTTGGTATTTCTATAGTCGTTATTTGTTCTGGATTAAAAGATGTTATCCCTAGGTAGCTATGTCAAATCCAAACACTTTCTACAATTTTGGACGCAGTCGAGATCTGAACAATGCACACTCAATTTTTTTAATATGCTATTTTTGCACAATTGACATCCATTGAAGAGCAAGTCAACGAATCATCTGTGTTGGTGTTATTATTTATAAGCTCAAATGATTTCGCACAAGGCCTATAAATTGACAACCCTCTGCACTAAGCATTTTACAATACAATCCAAATGCTACTCTTCTACTCTCTTAGTAGGTTCAAATCTTTGATGATGTTTATGTTCGAAATTTTTAGACTTGGGTTACTATTTTCTGTTTTTATTATTTTTTTAAATCTTATTAATAGGTAACGTTGAATTTCGAAAATGACTTTTACTAGGATCAAGCGGCACATAGTTGGATGATGAAGACCTCCACCAAAGTCAATCCGCTCCATTCTCATATTTTTATACACCCCACTACAATCTATTGCGATTTAGAATCTAAAAAGACTTTTTTTTTTAAAAATCTTTCAATTCCTAAATTCTGCTTCGTAATACTCTAAACGCTCAAACTGAACTCTTGTGAAAATGGTTGCAATTACACATTCTTGAAGATATAAGTTTGTTATTTACCATGATACCTTTCATTGGATTTAAATTATATTCCATAGAAAATTATATTTTAATTATTCAATCTTCTATCTTTTAAAGATAACACCGAACTATCAATTTCTCATATGCCTCCTGAATATGGGCCTCACACAACATCTGGGATTTGTAAATTCCGGGGTTGTTGAAATAAAATGCACCAAAATTCATGTCGATAACAATTGATTAGTAAACTGTTTTCCGTTATATAAAATACTTTGTAAAATAAATTTACAATTAAATTTAAATATAAAAAATGTTTATTAATTAAAACTGATCTATATCATACGATAGGTCTTATTTTTAAAATATTTCCTTATTATATCGTACATGGAAGTGTATTTGACAAGCCTTAATTAATAATGAGATAAGAATTATACAATGAACTTATAATGTATAAAATTAATCGTTTTTATTTAGAAAATTTCTTCAATAAATATTATATTTGAATATTTCAAGTTCAAGTTTTTGTGTCTTTTTGTTCTTTTATTAAAGATAAAATTCTAATCTTTAAAGAATATGTTGATATATAAACAAATTGTATATAAAGTTGAGTATAAAGTTTATTATCTTCAATATTATACCTAATTATTTCCTATGAATTGTGGCTTGTGTTATGTAACAGTGGGATTTTATTCGATAAAGATGGTTGCCATGGAGTATTATCATAAATACAAAAGCGAATGACAAACATGAAGCTGTCGGTAATTAACAGAATTACCACCACCGACCGACCACCCGATGGAATGGACATAAATCTTTGTTGTGGGTGTTCAAGCGTCACCAATTGGTCAGGGTTTGTCATTATATCGATTGACGTAGTGGAACAAATATACATCCGGATGTTGAGTGATTGCTTTGTCCCGTAAATGGATGACGACCAAGATGATAATAATAGTAGTAATAATGGAGATGGCTTGGTTATTACTATTAATACGCTCGTTTCTGAATATTTGCCATTTGATTATTATAATGGCTGGTAATACTCTTTGCACAAAGTCGTAATCATAATCATCAATTCCTCTCCGGATCAGATGACTCAGATGCTATTGGAATGGAATCATTGAAATCAGATTTCCACCGGAATCGATAATCCGAAAAAGATATGGATTCTATTTCGTTTTATGTCCCATTATCTGACCTATACGAGAGATGGAGTATGCAATTTTGCAAATCATTATCCTGTAATAAAGACAGTTAAGAAATTGATTGACCTGTAATAAAATTAGAGTTAAGGGCAAATAAAGTATAATTGATTGGAATATATTCCTTAGTGGAAGTAGTTAGGAAGACAAATAGAAATATAGATTCAAGACCAAATAGGGATATTATTAGTCAGATTTTTATTTGACAATTACAAACTCTTATAATAAAAAAGAACCGATTTGAATAAATATAATGTTGGGATAATATAATGTCCCTCACACATTAGAAGAAGACGTACCTTTACTCAGGACGGCCTTTCTTTAAAGTCAAAATATCAGTTTTTAATGTCAACTGATTATTCTCTATCCTTTACCGATCATGTCAATATCACAAGATAACTTAACTATCCATGGCATAGTTCGCAAATAAAATAGAACTCGTCTAGGAGCAGAAGCGCAAGAATGTTGACGCCAATACGAGCAATTTACCAACCTTACCTGGGTCTAGAATTTTGAAAAAAATTCGTTACAGTACAGTTATATGATTAGTTTTTTCATCAATTTGGCAATAGAGTACGTTGTACGCTAGGCAAAACACTTCAAGAACAATCCGCACCATATCGTCACAAATAGCATATGCCGACGATGTTGACATACTGGCCCGTTCCTTACCAGCATTCAAAGAAATGTACATGACTCTGGATACTGTGATAGCTGTAATATTATGAATGGAGATGAATTTATATAGTCAATTATCAATTGCAAGTAAGAGAGGTTCTACTTTACAAGTGAAAGACTCGAGCTCCAGGTGAAGACTATTATCATTTATTCTCGTTCACTCGTTTGTACATACAATCGTCTTAACGCTATGGTGCTTGGCTTAACACAACCGTATAGTAGTCAATCAAAATTTATGACTCAAACACAAAATCGATCGGACTAAACGGAACCACCGGACATTATAATGTTGACAATGTAAGCTCCATCAAGTATCACGGTGCTGAGATAGCAACAGACAATTAAATAAAGTTCATTGAAGTCGTCACAAAGCCAATCAGGCCTATGTCAGCTTTGGATCCTTATTTAGATCTGATTGTATCCATCGCAAAAAAGGAAAATTAAATAGGAGTCTCATTCGTACTATATTTACGTACGGATATGAAACATGGACGCTTACAGCTAGAGTTCTAAAAATATTAGACTGCTTCGAACGACACATGTTAAGAAGGATTTTGGACGGAATCACGGAAGGTGATCAATACCGATCAAGGTACAATTTATAATTTTGCACCACTTATGATGAAGTCTATGCTTCGGTGTTCGTTAGATTGCTGAGACATGTCTTGCGAATGGACTCAGAGAATCTCCCTTTAAAATTAATGGATAGTAGAATGGCTAGAAAAAGGGGAGCCGCAAAACTCAGGTTGACCGAAATACCTGGGAACTGCTGAATACAGTGAATTGGAGGCTGAAAATCAGAGAGGCCCAGAACCGATTTGATCCGTAGAGTCAGAGGGAGAGAGAGAGAAATAGAGAGAGAGAAAGAGGCAGAGATAGATAGAGTGAGTTTTCTTATTACGAAGTATTAGCAAAATCTTGACCTATATTATCGTATTGCATTCAGTTATGGGCTTATAATTTTGGGACAAAATATGTATGGCGAAGTTAAATACATCTCGTATGGATAGAATGGTACGTATAGGTATGTCATTATCTTATTTCAAGATGATAGTGAATCCTTAAGGAATAAAATAATCAACAAGAGATTTTTTTAACTTCCTTTCGACAATAAATGGGTTCTTATTCCTGGTAAACAATTAGGGTAAATAATTCCTATTAATTATTTTAAAATAATTTTAAAGTCATATAAAACGGAAATAATTCTTTGACAGATAAACAAACGCTTTCCTTTAATTTTAATTAATTAGCATCATTCTAATTGAAAGATCAAATAGTCAGTAAATAGTAACTGAACTTGGAAGTACCCATTAGGTAATTAAAAAAGTAATTTAATTTAATCATAATTCAAGTGCAGAAACGAGGAAAGAGCTTTCATTGGATTTAATAAAAAAAAGTAAAGGGACTCCATAATTCTGAAACTCATTACTTCCGCCTTAACTGCGTTACTCAAACAGCATTTAATCATTACTTTGGACTACAGGAGGAACAATTAGACTGAAGGCGACTGCCATAAATCAGGCCGATAATTGCATTATAATTATGGGAAATAATTTTCAACAAACAATGCCAATAAATCTCTTCGATTAATTGCAGAAAAACTGGACCGGTTTTTAATTCCCGACTTTACATTTTTTCGCTGCTGTCTCCTGCCGAGTTTTCCTTATTTATAATTCCAGGTGGGGGAGACGGTGTTAAGGCAACAGCACGGCTAGCAATAAATCAGATAAGGTAAAAAAATGAATTGTCCAGAGATGGGAATTACATAGCGAAAAGTGTATTGCAACGCAAAGAGAAAAGAAAACGGAGGAAAATAACAATTTTCACCTTGTAATTGCGGAAATAATAAAAATTATAACGGCATTAAGGAAATGGAAAATTACTTTTTAAATTGGTCCGGAATAAATAAAAGTGTAGTTTTTATGGAAATTTTTTGATAAAATTATGACATCCAGTTATTAACATAGTTTTTGTAATGATTTTAATCTTGAGTTATTTCAACATAATAAATCTGTTTAAGTTAATTTCTTGAAAAAAATTAATATCGGAAATCGAGATATCAGTATAGTTTAATTAAGAAATGTATATAGTCATGTATTGAGGATAAACACATTTCATAAAACACGTATTTAAATCTTAAAAAGATTATTTCTAACAGAGAGACTTTTAATTACTTATGTNTTAAGTTAATTTCTTGAAAAAAATTAATATCGGAAATCGAGATATCAGTATAGTTTAATTAAGAAATGTATATAGTCATGTATTGAGGATAAACACATTTCATAAAACACGTATTTAAATCTTAAAAAGATTATTTCTAACAGAGAGACTTTTAATTACTTATGTGGAGTTTATTAGTTGATCACGTCAAGGGAGGAAACGACTATAGGAACCAGCGACAAACGTGGAGCGATCTTTTCCCACGACCAAAATAGACGCTGCTCCCCTTCCTCCAAATTCAACCACCTAGAAGGACGTCCATAAATACAATCGACACCCTTGATTATTTGCCTTTCATTATTTTGATCTCGCCACCGAGCGATCTTCTGTCACTCTGTAACAATTAGAAATAGTGAATATATTGTATTAAGTGTTTTTGATAGAAGTCTTTCTCATTGTAGAAGTCTCTAGCCAGTTTCAGTGATCTTGTTATTCAAACAATATTTGATGTGCACTTGCTTTTCAGGAGTTGTTGGCCACACTGCAAATTTCAGCTCGTAATTATTTTGGTGGTTTCAATTAAACTCTGATTACAACAATCGGAGTGATCCACATTAAATTATATGTTTTATAGTTTTTTTTGATTGATTTAAATTAAGTTTTGGTTTCTTTGCTGCTTTTGTGTATAAAATACATCATTTAAGAAGATAGTAAAGAAAAAGTTGTTATAAATTGTTAAACAATGTAACGAATACTCTATTTCAATTGATAAAACGTGCAAAATATGAACTTATTTTGGATAAAATTCGAATTATTCTTTCATAATTTGCAATGAAATAATAACATTTTATTGGCAGTTATAAAATTTTGTAATATTTTCCCGAAAAATATTTGAGCAGTTAAGTGTCCTTTAGTTGCTCTGTGGAGAGCAATTATTCATGTTTTATGGATGTGTCTGCTTTGTTTTAAACAATTACAAGTTGTTTACGACTTTGTAACTTGTTTCAATTTTGGCTGCCGGTGACCATTTACTAAACTGAATTTAAAGTAACGGAAAAATACATTGCAATATTAAATTGCAGACAATGTGCGAATTAAACTTTTCAAATCTAAATCTGAACAGTTGAGGATTGCAGTTCTGGACAGTTCCAGACAGAATCGAGTGATTGCCTTTGGGAATTTTCTGAATAAGTGTAGACCGCTGCCTTTGAATTGATTTGAATGCGAGACCGAGTCCCAGGCTGAATAGTGAGCCTTAATTACACACAAAGTAAGTGAGAGGACTGAATGGGTTGAAGGGAGAGAACAAAACCCACTTTAATTTGCACGTACTTGGGAAACTTTTGCCTATAGGTATTGCCAGAAGTTTGTTTTATGTTTTTTCCTGGAGGGATTTTGTGAAAAGAATTAAAATATGATTTCCGCTCCTGGGCTGGTAATTCAAGGGTATTTATAACCCTCCAAGGATCTTCACTAAATATAAAAGTTTTCCACCTGATAACTTGTGTTTCAAATTGAAAGCCATAACTTTTATTTTTAGAACTTTAGGGCTTGACTAACTTTGTTATCTTAATTTCTTTTATTAGAAATTTAATTGAAATGGGATTTTAGCCATTAAGTAAGAAATTGGTCTAACGTATTGTATTACTTACAAGTATTGTCTATGTCAGTTTGAATTGAATAGCTTTTTATTTGTGGCGGATAACTATCGTAAAATGCATCGAATTGAAAATAGTATTTTAAGGGATGCGACAAGATTATTGTATTGTAAAAATAAATTTATCTAAAGTTTAAGATCATAGTTATTAATAATGATCTTGAGGTTTAAGAAATGATTTAAAGAATATTTAATTCATTTCCCTATTTGAGCTTCTCCTGAAGGCCTTTCGAATGTCTAATTAAAACCTTCTAGTCCTTCATTCGGAATTTGTCTATGTTTAAAGTACAAGTTTGAAAGTTAACCGAATATTTTTATCTTTTGGAAGTCGAAGTAGGTTTTTTCCAATACACATATTATGTACATATAACGTTTTAGTTCTCTCGGTTTTTATTTATAATAATAAAAATTACATACATAGATGCATCCGCGGCGCTACAACCAGTTCCAGTCTTGGCCTGCCTCAATGCGCTCCTCTAAGTTGCTCGGTCCCTCGACGATAATTGCCAATTCGACATTCCAATTATTTTACCGTCCTGGTCTACGCCGTCTTTCCACCCGAGACATGGTCTGCTTCTTCTCATTATCCCTAAAATCGAACCACTGAAGACTTTTCGGGCTGGGTCGTCTTGACCAGCATACCGCAGTCTATTGAGGCGTATGAGTTTGACGATATCTACACTGCGGTAGCGTTCATATACCTCATGGTTGTATAGACTCAGGAATCGTCCTACCTCGTGTATTGGGCCAAGGATCCTTCGCAGAATTTTTCGCTCAAAGGCGGCGATCGACTCACCAAATTACATAATGGAATACAAAAATTTCTAGTCGTGAACGATGGATATTTTATGAGCATCTTTATTCTCTTTTATTTGAAGAGCAAATTATGGATTGTTTATTGGTTTGTAGGCGAAAAATTCACTCGGCGACTATAGCCCTTATTCATATATAAAATATGCGAATAAGATAATTGTCAAGCTGCACGAAAATGTGTTAATAGGCGCATGGTTAACAGTCATACGCCTCTCCACGTAATTAGCTCTAGCTCTCCCTGTCTAACTCCATTTCTGACCATTGCTCTCATGTGGTATTTGTTAAATTGGTCGCAAAACCTACTCGGAGACTGCAGCCCCTACTCACATATAAATACATGAACAAGTGAACAGAACAGGTGTGTGGTTAAATTATGAATGATTTTATTAAAAAAATTGATCGTTTTCAATTAATTAATTTGTAATACCTACGTGTAAATAGACAATTTCTGTTTATTATTATTCTTTCGACACTTACTACTTGTTTTCACAGATAACATTCTGTGATTAATATTGGTTCAAATTTTACAAAAAATAATATTTCTGGACTCAACTCTTGAACAACTATTGTCAGTACTATTTGTTTGACTCATACAGGTTTTCAAAACTTGGATGGAATGCATCGAATCGAAAAGATAATTCGAATCTTTTTACAATTCTAGTAATTTGCTGCTATTCAATGAATGATTATTGCTGAAAGTTGTGAAAGTGATGGTTTTCATCGTAGTATGTGTGTTCTTTTTCGGTGGCAAAAAACTTATCAACACATAGGTTGTTCATGGTTCAATCAAATCATAACAAATAAAGATTCGTGGGTGTGTATTTGAGAGATCTAAAATTTTTTTTTATTCAATTTACAAAAGTACTTGATTGATTTTTTAAAATATTGTTCTCAATAACGCAGGAATATTTAACATTAGGTTTACATCGGTTCATTGTTCGCAAAATAGCTATTTACTTTTTTAATCCACTTATTTCTCTCTTAATAACCATTCTCGTGTATTTCAAAATCATTATGGGATTACGTGAGAGAAAAGTTGTGTTTAAGCACTAATCAGTTAAAAGAAACAGGTATTATTTCGCTATTCAATCAGCTTATTAAGATTTTTGTATCTCATTTAAAACAGATTTTAATAATTTTTATATTGTATAATATAGCTTAAAAACGTAAACTTAATTTAGTTTCAATTTGTAGAATTTTATCTTAAGATATTTTATATTTATTACTTTGCATTAACTCTTATATTTGAATTATTTTTTGTTGAGAGAAGTGTTTTTCATTTCTTTTATTTCTAAATAAACGTTTTACGTTTTAACAATAAATCTTTTTATACAATTCTGTTGAAAAATGTTTACATTTTAGTAGCCAATGCTTCCTCTAGAAATTATTTTATAATCGTACAGTGTTGAATAAAGTATAATTCAACACCCTCAGACAATTACATATCGTGTAAATACACGAAATTAGTACAAAATTTTTTATCTTAGTAGCTTAGAATGAAAATATATTTTGACATTTGTTGACTTTGACTTATTAATCAATTTAATTTTTTCCTATTAAGTGACAAAAAAAATTGCCTTAAATGTTGATTCTGGCTTTTAAATGTGGTTTCAGGAATATCAGTGATACAGTGCTTTGTGCTCTAAATACGGGATATATTCAAAAATTGAAACCTAAATTTCTATTCACTTGACAACTTCTTCCCTTACTTGTATGTAGCTAATAAAAATGTGAATTGTATAAAATTTTGTAAAGAACTGGATGGAAAACACATAACACTCGTATCTATTAGAAAACTCATTTCATTCGTTTTCTAGAGCTCTACTCATGTTCAATTATGGTTCATTTTTCCTTCACATTTAAATAACTTTTTTGATATTGAAAATTATGAGTTTTAAAATTTATGAACCTACATCAAGAAACTTTTAACTATTTCTCTTAATTAAACACTCTTCAAAAACTAAATTTCTAAATATCTTGAAGCTATCGAAACGTGAATTTATGTTTTGCCTTTTCATTATGTCAAATCAGGTTATGATATTGATCTTTTCCCCTTATCAAGAGTTAAGTCAAAATTGAAATGTCCTTTTAACGGAAGAGATGTGAGTGCTTCCGGCATCTGTTGCTGAGGAAGGTTTGAGTATTATACTAAAGTATTTGATTCTGTGCCATTTTAGACAGAAATATTCTATCTATGGACAGAGGAAGACCGAAGCTGAGGAGGCATATAAACGAATTTATTAATTAAATGAGGACAGATCATTGACCGAATCAGGAATTCTGAACTGTTATATGACTTTTGAAAGTCATTTGGGAAATGCAATCTGTTGATAAGAGCAATTAAATTGCCCATGTGACATTCCATTAGAATCTCTGTTTTAGATCTTTGGAATAATTGTCCGTCTTGAATATTTCGAATTTCAATTTTATGGCAAATTTGAATTTAGTTAAAGCTGAATTTATATGTTCTTCAGTTAATTTATATAATAAAAAGAAGAGATTGAATTCCGAAAAGAAGCTAATAAAAAGTATTACCAAAGATGACCATTCCTAGAAGATTGTTGATGATAAAATTCCAGAATTCGGAATATTTTTTAATTTACTGCCGTTTGAAGTGAATCATTTCATTACAAATTTCCTGATAACATGGAGCAATGCTAAATGTCGAAACCTTGATGATGATTTGAAGTCCTGTTGGTTGTGGCGCTCCTCACAAAAGGCAGTCTAATTTATCTGGCCAAATATTTGGCGAACAGAACGGCTGCTCAGTTCGGTGAAATAATTGAAAGAGAAATTAGAAAGGCCGAGACTTTGATGATTCTGAACCCAATCAAATGACGTCCGTTCTGTGCTTGTGACGGACAGCAAATTCTGTGTAATTCTAATTGAAGGATACGCAGTGAGTTATTGATTTCCAGGCAATCAGGTCAAATCTCAATTAGATCTCGACTTTATTGTGAAAGTTTGATTGGAATGGATTTAGTTTAGCCAAAGTGGAATTTTATTGACGTACCGAGAGAGAAACCCTCTCCTAATTACTTATTTATGCAACAAGTTTGAAAAGCGAATCAACAATTTCAGGAGTCATTTCTACGGTTTGAGTGAACAGTTTTATGGTAAAATGAATTATTCCGAAATGACACCAGTTAATAAAATACGCTTAATAAGCGTAAACCGCCTAGTGCCAATTTCACGCGAAATACCGATGCCCTATATAAGTGTTGTGAAACCCATCTTGGTGGCGCAGCCTTATTATTTTATTAATACTTTTATGCACCACCTTGCATTGTTTTTACAACTGACAAACCATTGACGATGATAAAATTAGTCCAAATTATTCTTTATTAACAGTAAAGTAATCGCTACCGATCCATTTAATTCCACTTAATATCAAGCTGAATTTAATTTTTGAACTCTTTGGTATCCATTTTACAATAGCAGTCACATACTAAAAATCTGTCCTTCGAACAAACACAATTAACGATTATAAGTCACCAATTTTCTTGATCACGTCGATCTGAAATTTTTAATGGTTCCTGAAAGGATTTTGAGTCCAAAGTGCGCGCGTGATAGTTAGATGTTGGTTTGTCAACGGGCAGGAAAGGCCGATTCAATATTAATTCAATATTCAAGCGTTAGCGTCGTAAAAACGAAGGACGCATAATAAGCATATTCCTCGTTGAGGGTCGGTGGAGGAATTAGGTGACGAATGCCGTTTGATGTCGTAAGTACTGCTATTTTTACATTCTATTATTTTTTTATATTCTCTATCTTTAATTCGTTAATATCGATTACATTTATATATATTTCTGAAAATGTTTACATTACGATACCGTTGAAAGTCTTTTACTAGGCATATAATTTTCAATTGATTTGACATACTTTCTTTTTTGGCTAACCTCTGTTGTCACTATAGTGTCTCTATTGTATCACTTTTATTTTGAAAAGTTTGCTTTTCGACATCGATTTGAGT
>JXOV01018131.1:342-11485 GCA_001014945.1 Clogmia albipunctata | reverse complement strand
CCTCCGCCATAAAAGAATGAAAAAGCACTTGAACACAATCCAATTCTATATTATTATGTTTATTCGCTTTGTGTGTCGCCGATTCTCGTCTACTGCAACTTTTTATTCTGTTGTCTCGGCAAATATTCGCAAATCGGTTTTATTTGCACAATTTATATCCGAATTCAAGGCTCTCTCTCCCTTTTCATGCCAACTTTCAACGTATTTTTCAGGACATATTTACATAAACTTTGATACACCAAAGGTCAGATGTATAGATGCATACAATTTGTCATAATGAACTTTAATATATTTCATGTTCAATTTTTCGAAGGTTTTAATTATGATGAGAGTCATTTTTGCTTATTTTGTATTAAATTACGAAAACTCCAATAGCATCAAATAAAATTTGATAAAAGTTGATTAATGAACTTAAATTTTTTAAAGTCACTAGAGCACCAAATGTATTTAAGAAAATCCATATTTTTAATATTGATCAACAACTGTGTAAAATAATGATTCTATGAATTTTATTTAATAATTGTACCTTCATTAATTACTTATCTAATACGCAACTATGCTTCTCTTTTCTATATATTATAATTTCTAAGAGTTTCTTCTACTTTGTTGCCACTGCAACCTTTAAGGATATTCGCCCTTGGTCTTTGGCCCTGCTCTCACAACCAAGTATATCGAGCTCACGGTCGTTTCTTTTAAGACTTAAATATTGTTGTTGCTTTAAATAAAAGTTTAATGTTTAGATAAAAAAAAGTTTTAGTTTTATTATTTCATATTTCGTATTATTTTTATTAAATAAAACATTTTGTCAGAACAAACATTCAAAAAGATATTTATGAATGATTGTTACAACACAAAATGCAAGAAGTAGTTTTATATGATTAATTGTTTTTTTTTATCAATTAATCAGTTTACCTATTTAAATGTACAGATTGTAAGAAAATAATAATTATTATAAAAACTTTAAAATCATTCCCATTAATTTCCAGACGGACCTTTAGTCAGGTTATTTTTTAATGATATTATATAATACACAAAATCAAAACATTTCAAATAAATGTGAAACTTACTATTACTTAATAAAATACATTTTGATTTTTCAAAATATCTCAAAAATTGTTTGATATATAGCGATTTAAATAATGGATTCGGGGTAAAAAGCCAATATTATTTTTTTTCTAAAATGAAATTTAAAAAAAAAATATTAACAAGCAATAAAAAAACACCTCTACATGTACCATAAAGTGTGAGCTAACCCAAGCAAAAATGAGTTGGCACAATAAATTTTCCATAAAGTAAAACTCCGACACGATATGATCAATTTCAATGAAATTTTTTNTTTTTTTCTAAAATGAAATTTAAAAAAAAAATATTAACAAGCAATAAAAAAACACCTCTACATGTACCATAAAGTGTGAGCTAACCCAAGCAAAAATGAGTTGGCACAATAAATTTTCCATAAAGTAAAACTCCGACACGATATGATCAATTTCAATGAAATTTTTTAGAGGTTCCCAAACTGTGCGCCGCGGCGCCCTGGGCCGACGTGGAATGTATGTAGGGGCGTCGCATGCTGAAAAAGTTTGGGAACCCCTGCTTTATACCCCTAAATTAAGATTACCCCAATTGTTTAACTTATTTCGATATAAACTATATTTTTGTCACGAAAAATCTATTGTGAGATAACTATTTGTTGGCTGAACTAAAATAATACTTCAAAAAAATAATTATGGCAAGACGTTTGTTGGGTCGACTAATACTCTATAATATTTTCTTTCATTTAGTACATTAGCATCTTCAAATGAAATATTATGCAATAAACTTTGACATAGTGTTAAAATAATTCTATTTTATTTTTAAATTTTTTATTTGGATTTGTACTTCTTAAAGTAGTTTTATTTTTCGAAAGTTCTAATTACTTTCAAGATTTCTTTGCAGTTAGAGAATCTACCCAAAATACAAGGCGTCATTTTTATGCATATAAATGTAGGCTAAATCTTGTGAATTAAGCAAATAACTAATATTCCTAATACAAAAACACATAATAAACACGCTTAAACATTATTTTTTTGATAAAATATTGCATTCCTCGAAACTTATAATTGTGTAATTGTAAAAAAAATATAATTCGAAACAGCATGACAAATTTCATTTTATGAATTATATGATATTTTATACCATATTTTCCTTTTTCTATTTTCCAATACACTTACAAAAAAAACTATGTTAAATTTTAACCAAATAAAATTTATAAATTTAAAATTGAAATTTGAAATATTCTTTTATAAGGCTAGGTCAGTTGATTGCAGGTAAATAAATATTGAAAAGAATGAATAAAGTGTTTGTTTTAAGTTAGAAATTGTGTTTTCAGTATTTAAAGGTCGTGTTAAAATAATTAATTTGGTAGTCAATTTAATAGGGATACATTTTTCATAAATATTATATTGGTTTTAAGTTTTTGCATAAAACCGCAGTAATCAGATGGTTTTTGCATAAAATTCACTTAAATAATAGTTTCAAAAGTGTTTTTAGCTCTGTACATCTTGTCCGTAGTGTAAAGAATAAGCATATGATATTTTTTGTATTTTCGGAAGATGAAATCAGCAGATGGAATTTTACTGTCTTTTCCCTTGCTATATTGTCCTGACCCACTTGGATGTGAGGATGGCGTCACTTGAACTGACACCCACAGCCCGCTATCAGACAAGAACTTGATCCACAATCTGGAATGAAAGCCTTTTTGTTTTCCTCTCCCTTCAACTGAATTGTTATCTCAATTCCGGAATATTCATATGTGGACTTGAAGAAGAATTTGAGGCATTTCGTGAAACGCTTTAATTTAATATCTGTGTCTTTTCAAAAGACTTTTCGGTTGTTTTCATTTGAATAATAATGTTCACAATAGAAACAATTTTAAATACATCTCAACTTTTTCATCATTTTATCTTGTCCCGAGATTGAAACTAAGTCAGATGAGATTACAAAATAACAAAAATTGAAATGTTAGGGACCAGACTTTTCTTTCGATATGCGGATGTGAATATGATAAGAACTAAATTACACATTACTCTTTATCTTATATTAATCAAATCTTGATTATCAATTTTATTTAATTGAATTTGGTAATATTCCAATGTCTTTAATACGACAAAGTTAACACTTTATTACTAAATCAATACTGCAGTGTATTATGTAAACTTGAATTGAGCAACTACAAGCCTAAGATGATTATGATAGGAATTAAAGTCTTACTTTGATCACCGTAGAGTAATTCCCTACTAATTCGATTAATTCACCTGAGCAGGGGAAATAGATTCAGGTCTTAAAATCTTAACAAATATCTTTCTCAATAATTTCCGATTAATAGGTAGCACTTATTGTAATCTTGTAATTCCTTAAGGATATTTTGATCTATTTAGTAAACATTTCAGTGGTCCTTGTCATAGCTTGATAGCCGTAAAAGGTTTTCAAATACTTTTCAATGCTGAATTCAAAGGAATTTAATAAAAAATTTAAGCGTTAATAATGTTAATTTTTAAACACTAACATCATTGTTAGTTATTTGTGCAATTCCGTATCGAAAAATATCCTTTTCTAACGCAAATTGGTTCTGCACGGAGTTCTGAAATAGTTCAAAATTTGCAAGCAAATTGCCGCCAATTTAATGAAATTACAAATTGTTGTCCTAACCGTATTTCTAGACATTATTATTGACATATTTAAATTTGAGATTGTCGGCGCAATCAAAAACGGTTTATGAAATAGTATATTTCTATATAAGTGGTGAAATAGGGGTTATTATATGTTTATATATCATACCATGTATTTTGACGAGCGCCGCGTTTAAAAATAGGTCAATGAGTGCTAATAACCTATTTCACATGTGTATAGAACGATATATTGTGTAATCCGAAAAAAATACCAATTAAACGATAATTGTAAATAAAAACCGTTTGCAGAGTTTTTGTTTTAAATTGTGGACACAATGTGTACAACTAAGGCAGAGTGTTTATTAGAGTGAGATGGGAATACTCACCACGAAATGGTTTTGACAACAATATGTGTTTTCATTAAAATGGTGACAATTTGCATGCATGAATTATGATGAATTATTTCATCCCTCCGTGCACAAAAGTAAACCGTTACAGAACTAATTTGTGTGAAGAAAAGTCTACTTTTCGATACGGATCTGCACAAAAGTCTTTTTGCACACTCGTATCGAAACATACGCTTTTCGATATTCATTTGAGTTTCGTAATGTTTCACTTTATGACACTCAGTGAAAATTTTGAATTTTTATTTTACTAGTGAAATGTTCGATTTTTGGCACATTTAGTAAATATCAGATATAAATCTGCTTAATTGTATTGTAAGTAAATTATAGTAATAGCCTTACATTGCTTTAAGTGGAAATTTATTTTCCATAAATTAAAGCAAAGAAATGTTCCATGTTACAATAAAATAGGCATTTGCCTTATGACCAAGTAGTTAAGAGGAATTCTAACCGTTAACGGTCACTTTACAAGTTAAGATGTCACTTGAAACATTTATGAAACATGTCAATTTTTAAATTTTCCTAGTAAATAATGAAATTTATTATGAATTTGTGAAAATTCCAGTGCTCATGGGTGGAGTGCAAAAACGTTATATGTCCTATATTTACTCGCTGCGCTCGTCCAAATACATGTGAAAGTCGTGCTGTAATAACCTCAATTTCACTACTTGTATCGAATTATAGTATAAATCCGAGCTCACACTTCTCGTTAGCGTGCGCTGCAAAATTCTATGTGTACACTGAAATGATACAGATAAAGCTGCTTCCGCACATGCGAGAACTTGTCTGAGCTCAAAAATTACAAATAAAACACCGCTAATAAATAGGATTGTACTTTATTTGAATTTATTCTAAATATAAGTATGTTCTATACTTTTAAATAATGTCTTACTTTATCGATCCTGTTTTAGAAATAACTATTTTTTCACTCCTTGCCATTCCAATCTACGGAAACATAGGGCACTTTCAAAGCAAGCTCTGTCTGTGTTTTGTTAATCATTATTCATTGGAATGAGTTATTAGCTCATTGCTAATTGTCCAATACTGTTCCACATTGAAAACTGGTTTTGTGTACTATTTTTGTATGAGATGGTGTGCTGTATACCATTTTCTTCCGCAATCAACTAGTTCATTCAATGGATTGGAGCCCGACGAAGTTTGAGATAGGAAAATTAGGAATTTGGATAGGAATTTTTTTTCAAATTCAGAAACGAAATAAAAAAAAGGTTATTAAAAAAGCGTAGCCTGTAAACTATGACTGGGATTAGAACCCGGGACCTTCTGGGATTAGGACAAGCGCGCTTCCAACTTGACCACAGAGACATTAAGATAAGCAGATGAAATTGATAAGCTCTTTAAAATCTTAACAATTATAATGTTCCTTTGGATAGATTAGGGATATTCTGAACTAGGTAGTAAACATTTTGGGATGCCTATCATAAGCTCTATAACCGAAAAATGATTCTCAATGGCTTTACAATGTACAGCTTTAAATCATTTTAATTGACTTCTTTCTCGTCTTTGGTTAAATTAATAATTAGAGTAAATGTATTCTCCACCAATCTCTCATGAACCTCCTAAATACCGTGAGATATTTCATGCACTGTGGAAAATTATGTCTGGCTCTGGTATAAGTAATATCAAATTCAGAAACGAGAAAAAATCCTCATTCGTCCTGACTTTAAACACTTTTCTTCTCATTAAAAATAGCTTATCTCCCACTCTTGCGGGACAAATAACTGATTGCGTTAAAAATAAAGACTGATTTCCATGTTGATGTTTAAAATCAACATTATGCTGTGAATATATTATATGTTGTGAAGGCTAAGAGAAGAAACCTTAATCATTATTATACGACTCATAAAACAGAAGATAAAACCGATTTCCTTTCCTATTTTCAAACCGATTTCATTTTACATTGACGTCATTTATCTTTAAGAGGAACTATTTTCTTTAAATAAAACCTCCCTTTAATACATTTTTATGATTCCTGGGAAATCCTTAGTTTAGCATTTCTAACCTACATAAACTTAAAGATGCGAATTTTATTCAAATGATTTAAAGTGGCGCACTTTTTTCTCATTTTCGGCTCTGCTTCCTGTATCCTCATTATCATTTTTATGGTGAATGCAAAACACTTTTTGCCGCGCATAATCCAAAGATGCTCATCTCGCTGCCTTTTTGAATAAGTTGAAAACCCGACAATTCATCTAAAAAATATTCATCAAAAGCAATGTGACTTTCAAAAGAATGGCATAAAAGAGTGGTAAATTAAAGGGAATGGCGGTTTAATGGTACGAGGCGAATCCTTAATGATAAATGAAATAGGAGCAAGGAGGAATGGGGACGAGATGTGGTCTTAAAACAAAGCCAGGAAAAGTAAATAAACCACAATAAAGCCGAGGCGGATAATTCGCCAGCCATATCTCGGGTTTCCCTTATCTACCCCTTATTTACGAGCTATCGCCTTTCGATTCCGTATTAGAATATACGAGCATGTACAATAATTATTTCACAAAAAGAAACCAAATAATGAGAACAATAATTATTGATATCAGGTTTGTGATATAAGACAGTAAAAGACTTTTTACGACTTTTGCTTCTTCGATATAAAATTATCTTAAATTTACTGTTTGATTTACAATCATTTTTCTACGAATGCAAAAGTTGGGTATATCCATATGGATTCATTGTCATAAGATATGTGTTATGTTTTTGGAATGCCCGTTAGTCTGGTATTGCAACTGAAAATTTTTGGTTTTTTAAAGGTATGTCTTTAAAAGGAAAAAATCAGCTGAGTAGAAACTACAGAATCACTAAATAAGGTCAAGAAAACAAAAACATATAAGTGAAATATGTTTTACTACATATAAATACATTATATGAGATATCATCTGAATAAAATGGCCCATTCAGATGTGAATGAGACCAACTGCATGTTGTGCCTGGAATAGGACGAATCTACAGATCACATCCTATGTGAATGTGGGGCTTTGATCGGACTTAGAAGAGATGTTTTTTTTTCTCGTGAGGTGCTGGAATCGAGTGAGATTAGAAATATTCCGGTCCGGAGGATTATGACTTTTATTAGGAAAGTTACTCATCTCCTGTCCTAAAATTAACACATGGATAATCGCACAATAGATCTCACAGGTCTCAGTGCAGGTGCCATTTGAATCTTTAAAATAATAATAATTCATTACATGAAATGTAAAATAAACTTTGTTCTATGTATTTGCATACTGTATTTTTAGATTAATAATTTATCTAACACATGAGTATCCGATGATGGGCAGTGAAAAATATGTCATAGTAAGCGGATGTTATACTGAGATAACAGGTGCTTACTTGTCCTTTTACCTTGTCTCTGATGCTTCAACCACAGCCCCTGTAATTGGCTACTCACTATACACAAAAACGCACTGTTACTCTTAAGGTTGTTTATTAATGAGCTCTTACTCCCTGTACAAACCAGACTACTGCTTATGACTAAGTGAATTATGTGTTGAGTTGGAGTTGGTGTATATTTGGGAATACTTATGCTAAGGTCTTAATGCTATTGGTGTGGGTCTACCACCACAATACAAAGCATATTGTAGAAAGTAATAAGTACATCCATAACATATGGATTTTATTTTCATTTTTTACAAATCAAAACCAAACGTAATAACTTTCTTCTTGTTCACAGTTACTCTACTGGATACAATTCCTTAAAAATCGGAAACAATTTTCTAAACATCGGTCATACTAACCGAATGGTAATTATAAGTGTGTCATTACATCCGCTTATTTTGTAATGACTTTTATATAGAGACAAAACTTCGCTTTGTAATTCGGTACAATAAGCGGTTGGTCACTTTAAGTGGATTCTTCTGTAATTGTAAATATATTTCATTTAACATTATATATCAAATTGGGATTCAAAGTAACATATTCCTTAATTAATTAAGACGTCTACTGTTGAACTAAATCAAGTGTATCGACCGTGCTGTATCTAGGAATGTATGCAGTTTTGCATAAGAAACTCAATATTTTTTTCTAAACACAAATTAATGGTTTTGTATATTTATTTGATTATCTAAAAAAAGATGCAGTCCTTCAATAATTAAATAAACGACAAAATAATTCTCATCACTTCCCATAAAATAAATCCATTTCAAATCTGAAAGAGATCCTCCCAAGACATTTATTTTGAAATCAAACGGCGATACCATAATCAACCAGCCCTAAACATTTCACTCCATTATAATACAAACAGTCTACATTCACTTTAACTTTGCCTTTTCCCTTTGAGGCTCTAAAGAGCGAATCCGAATCTCCGCCTCCGCCCTCCGTTTTATCTCTTGTTTAATTCAAATAATGGACCATCAATGTCTCCTCAAACAAAACAAACTTTTTCATTAAATTAGCAGGACGGAATGGAATGTCTTTTATCTTTGTTCTGCCAAATTTTATGGTAATAAATATCAGATTATTGGGCAGTGATTTAAGGCAAAATAAATTAGCTACATTAAATCGATCTCTAATGGCTTCTCGTGGGCAGAGAACTTTCCTTCTTCACTTACGAATTCCATTAAGTAATTTTGCCGGAATTTTCACAATGTTTGCAATTTGAGCGTATCGATTTTCAAATCCCAAAATGTTTATAAAATTTTCATTCGCCTTGCTACCAACAGATTTTATCTGTGTACTTGATATTGATTTTAAGGGCCTAGAATGAACATTGATAATTGAAATTCAATATTGCAAAATTTAAAACAACTTAGGTTTAAAATGCAATAATTTAATTAAATGGACCCATTCATTAAAGACCATAAAAAATTAATTTAATTTTAATTAAAATTTGAAAAACTCAAGAAAGGTTACGAAGCTTGTTTAAATAAATTGTTACTAATCAATTGAGAATTTTTAAAATTTGATGAATTTCTTTCTTTTTCATACTTCTTCACAAATTCCTACATTAAATTACATACAAAATGTTGAGATTGATTAAAATTAAAGTATTTGGGGCTGCGTTAAATAACAAA
Source organism: Clogmia albipunctata (assembly GCA_001014945.1). Lineage (NCBI taxonomy): Eukaryota > Metazoa > Arthropoda > Insecta > Diptera > Psychodidae > Clogmia > Clogmia albipunctata. The sequence continues at coordinate 2,407 of JXOV01018131.1, read as the reverse complement.
GAGGTCGCGCCGTTTTTCTTTTGAGAGGCTGTGGGATCCGTTTGAGTCAGTCTGACTCAAAACGATAACATAACAAATATTTCTTGTGTTATATTTATTTAAAAGCCAAACTACAACCAACTAAGTTTTGGAATTATTGCAACATTTCAGTTCTAATCAACGTTATTTAATCATTTTGACACACAAAAATAATATTATAGATACTTATTACACGTAGTTAATTACTTTAAATGTATTTTTTCACTCAATTTACAGTAATTTTCTCCAATAACACAAACCAAAACAAAATTTGACATTTCGGAGATGACGTCAGCAACGAAATTTCAAATCACATCAGCGAATGTGATGTGTCATTGTTGTTGTAAACAAATGATCGGCATAACGTCTTTTGAGCGACTGTGCTATTTATCTATATTATTCTGTAAATATTTTATCAAAATAAGTTATATCCAAATAATGGACGTTCATTTGATTCTACTATCTGTCTCGTGTCCGATGTGTAACACATCCGGCTGTCTCTTCGGAGTCAAGGGTTCGATCTCTGGGCGGGTAGGATTGACTGGGTCCTTTTTCCACTGGTCTAGGTGCTATTAATTGACTAATAATACACTGAAAACAAATAGTCACTGAAATGTTGAAAGCGGTTGGTTGAGGTTGAGACCCCCCAATGTTCCTTACAGGAATTGAAAGTGGCAAAAAATTTGATTCTTCTTCGACGACATAACCAAACCGCTACTAGTCCAAAGGTAATTGGTATTACGTCAACAAAATTTACAAATACTCTATATATTCGTTTGCCAATCTTCTACATTACCATGTCCTTTTTCAATTATTTGCAAAATACCTAGTCTTTTGTTTTATAGTGCAGACGATGGCCAATGATAAGACCTTTCTTCGTGCCAAAACAAATTGAGATCATATTGATACACTCCGAGATATTAACTAAAATTTAATCAAGGACCCCTCTCGTATAAGGATGAAACTTACTTACTTACGGGAAAGAATTTTCACCGGAATACGTTACCTTTTTCAGTCGCCGATTTTCTCAAATCCCAATGAAAGAGAAATCTTAATTGGTTCTGAAAAAGAGTTTAATCAATTTAGTCAAAAGTTCTGTGTGTGTTCGTGTAAATTAAACTCGCGACGGACAGTTGGATGTTTATTTATTTACGGCTCAGAACAGACTGAAGTATTACATTTAAATCAGCGCTCATAGCGCTTTGCAAAAATGAAAGATGCTTATTTGACGCATTCCCAGTCGGGATGAGAAATACCGGGGATCGAATAAGCCGGGAAGAAGTCGCCACAAAACTGTCATTGGATCTGCGCCCGACACAATATACAAAACAGTATGGTGTTTTATATTTGGATCCTAATACTTATACTTATGCCGTAATCATATTTCGTTATATATTTATTAAAACTTTACTCCAATTGTTGCAAAAAATGAACAAAAAATTTAAGAGCTTTAAACATATAAGTCGGCTATAATCCATTTTCTAAAACAGAATGAACAAAATGGCATACAGGTAATATCCATGTAGTGATTAACATAATCTTTTTTTAAAACCGAAATGTATCCTTAAGGAATAAAATAAACAACAGGATACTATGTAATTTAGAGAAAAACTTATAAAGTGCTCAATTACAGGAAATGTAAATAATTACGCTGGAATAGCTGTTGAGGGCCCTGACCCTTAGACAATTGGACTGAATGCCTTTAAATTTTGGCAGGTTAGCAAACACCACAGTTCACTCATCAAAAATATTGTCATTTGTGAAAAAAAAAACTGAAAACTAATTGAAACTATAGTTAACAATTTACCCGTTTTAATTAATTATATAACACTAAATTGTATTGTATTGTACTATTGGACCAAACAACCCATGACTGAGTTATAGCCCTCACTCATATTTATAAATACATATGAATGATCACCGGGCCGCTGCACCATCGTGATTCCNATTCCTTGGAGTGATGGATGCCGCCCACCGCCTTCTCCTCATGTAGGCGTTTTTACTATTTACTTTTGTTTTAAGGGAGGTGGATAGGATATATGTGCCA
>JXOV01018107.1:0-10669 GCA_001014945.1 Clogmia albipunctata | reverse complement strand
TTAAATACAATAAATGAAATGAAAAATGAAATGAATGAATAACTATTTTTGACTCTTTACGCACATCATTTAAAAATGTAAATTGTCAGTTACGCACTATGTAGTGCATGAATTTAAATTTCACATACTGGAATTTATGTAATTTAAAAAATTGACTAATTATAATAAAATCACAAACTTTAAAAGTAATTAATAACTTTGGTTGTTCAATAATTTTCCTGGGAAACTTTTTAATGCGGAAAGTTGTGAAATAATCTGCATTGGTTGATTACTTCATCAAATCAGCGCTTTTAATTGCGAAATAAATCACTTTGCATGAGTTGAAGGAGAGGAAATAGTTGCTAAGAGGACTTTTATTGCTCACCTGAAATTGGTTCTCACGTAAAAGGAAGAAAAATTGCAGAAAAAAACAAAAAAAAAGACAATCGTAATAAATTTCATAACATTTTATTTTTGTTCTTTTTCTCCGAAAAATACTTGACAATTAATTATGTACATAAATAGATCAATTAACATAGTTTGCAATTAGGTCGCTAACATGAGGCAATCTTTAGTTCTTTAGTCCTTTCTTCCTTGTACAAAGATTTACTACTCGTAAATCGTACAATAAAAGCTTGTGTACAAGTATTGGTAAATTTATATGTATGTAAAATTAAGTAACAATATTCTATGGCTACTGTAATTCCCTTTAGGTAGAAATAATTAGCTGCACAAATTGTAATAAATACGGATCTCTTTCCTCCTTTTTTCCACTTTCCTATGTTTGAGGACACCCAGAGGAGTTTAAGTTGGCATTAAGTACTATATAATACACGTTTTAATAATGTCTGGCCCGGTTTATGGCCACTATTTAGACGCCGTCTCTCTTATGAAGAGAAACAGCCTTTTAAGGAGCACCTTTTAGGAGTCTTTTCCCCCTTTTCATTTCATTCCTTTTTTACTCATTCCCATTTTTTTTTTGATTTTATGCCCAAAACAGACATAAGGCACATCTTTCTAACCTATTTTATTTCGTGTCCGAGAAATCCACCTTCACATTTAATTTTGAATTAAATTTTTTTAGAAGAAAATCTAATAACCAATTTAATGTACTTTTATCAATCCTATATCGAAAAATTAGTTTTATTTGATTGAATTCAGTTTCGTCAAATTACAAAATTCGTAATTTTCACCAAAATAAACTCAATACCAATCTTTGGACGCCATTTTGTAACAAAAATCATGCATTTGTTGAAACGGGTCTTCATGACCTCACAAATAAGTATCATATTGGAAAATGAAAAATAAATGTTTGTTATAAATTTGAAAAATAATAATAATATAGTATTGAAAAGTTACTGGATATTTGAGTTAAGACTTAAAGTAGAAGTCAACAATTTTATTACTAGTGCAGAAAGTTTAAACTTCTTTTTAAGTAGGAATGCCGCTTTATGATATATTTTTGCACACAGTCTTTTATTCAATAATTGATTTTTTTAAATGTAGATATCTTAATATTATTTGATTTTTGAATTGATTTTGAATATAAATATAGCTCTTTCTCCAAAAATTATATTTTTAGTTCGTAAAATATCGCATTTAAAACGATAATTCCTAGGCAATTGTTGTCATAAAATTTCAATAATTTGAATAGAGCCTATTGGTAATAAACTTCTTTCGATTTAAGTTTTAAAATGTTAAAATTAATTAGTGTAAATATCAATTATTCTTCATTCTTCCATGATAATTGTTAGGAATTGCACAAATCTTATAACGCAACTTTTAGATAATATTCCTTTACCAGTTTCTTTCCATTATCAATCATTTCACTCAACAGGCAAAGTACTTCATAACCTAATGAAAGGTAACTACTTTTTAGTAACTAATAAAACAATAATAAAAATTCAGAGCATAATTACAGTTCTTCTTCGTAAAATTATTTTTTCTTCAAAATGATTAACTTGTTGAAACTGGTGCGAAAAATATACTATTATAAACTACGAGTATAAGTCTCAAGCAATGCTCCTTATTGTCATAAGACAATAATTTGTATACTGTCTATTGATAATAAAATTCTTTCAGTTTAAGTTTTAAATTGTTAAAATGAAATAGAGTAGATAGCATATATTCTTCCATGATAAACTTTAAGAGTTGCACAAAGCTTAGAACACAACTTGGAGGTAATGATGCCTGGCCAGTCGTTCTATTATTAACCTCTTCACTCGAGAAGAACTTCATTTCCATTGGTTACATACTAGTAAATTACTATTAAATTACTTTAAAATGCAAGAAATCAATTTAAAAAAAAAAACCAAATAAAAGTGAACATTTTCTTTCTTACTGAAATGTCAGAATTTGACATCAACAACTGAATTTTAACACTTGTTTCATAAAAATCAGTATTAACTCTTTAGATTTAAAATAATAGTAATTTGAGCTTAGAGGGTGTAAAACAGGATTTCAAACTCGAGTCTGATATCATTTTTAATGCAATTTCTTGAAAATTACACGAAAAAATAATTATAAAAAATTAGCTTTTATAACAGTCTCTATTTGAATGGTTATCAGTCCATAAATGACCGTTAAAACAACTTGGATTCAAAAATTAGTAGTGCAACAAAGTGACGCATTATGAAACTCAAATCGATGTCGAAAAGCTAACCTATCAATACGAAAGAGCAAAAAATAATTTGTTAGTAAAATAACACTTCTTTAACTAATGTACCAAAAATCAATTTCGAATATACCATCTGATCTATTAATTATTAATCTCATGTGGTGGATTTTTCGGATTGTCTTACAAAATAGGTAAGAAAGGTAAGAAAACTCGTATGCATTTACCCTATTTGCCTAATTAAATTGAGTGTGTGTGTCTTTTAGTTGGAGTGAGTGGGTTTTGTGTTTGTGGTTTCCTGAGTCTCATACTGGTGATGTTTGTTCATCTGCCACCGCCGCTAAAACCTACAAAAATAAGAATAAGAACAGGTCTAGTTGAAGGTGGCTCAAGGGAACATTGTGGCAATCAGTCAATGGTTTCTAAGAAGGATGAGTGAAAGTGCTGGATAATTAATAGCGGAAAAGGCTCGTTAAGGCACCTAATCTAATAAGCGTGCCGTTTTTCTACTGTGGTGTGCATTTCTACAATTCTACTACTGCTTTTCGGGGAGGGCTTTTGTGCGGTTCTAGGGCTAAATTGCGGCTAAATGGCGTCGGAGGACGAGGAAGAGAATTGATTACTTTGTCACTGTCGGAATGTGGGTATTTGAGTTGGTGTTGTTATGAGTTTCTGGATCGTCCGGATCCTCCCGCTCCTCCTCCTCGTCTATAATACTGATGTCGCGCAGGGAAGGCCTATGGCTGCGTCTCCATCCTGCAAAAGTAGAAGAAGAAGAAACACGGAGATTAATCGTCGTTAAATTATTAAGTGGTTTCAAGCAACACGTGGCCGTCATGGCCATTATTTTTGATTTTTTCCGCTAATGATGGAGATTTGTTATTTTAAGGATAATTTCCTTATGGATGATTTTTCCCTAGATTATTACAAATAATTGAAATGTATCTTTCTTTTTTAATCAAATTTAAAATTGTTTTCAAGTTTTTTAGAGTGTAAATTCGCTTTTCGTCCGTGATATGTACAACAATATAGACTAATATAGTTAAAAAACTTATTATCCAATTCTATGCCAATCTCTTGATTCAACAATTAAATTTTTTTAATACTTATCACATAAGTTTATTTATTTAAGTTTCTAAAAATACTAGTTTTAATTAAACGAGCGAAGTCAAATAACGTGTAGGAAAAATGAGCCATAATTAAACTCGAGTAGGGTTTGGACTCTAATAGATACGAGTGTTTAATTATGTGTTTTTCCAAACAGTTTTTTACAAAATTTAATACAATTCACATATTAATTAGCTATTTTTTGGTGAAATATAAAGTAAAGAATAAAAAGACAATCCAGTACTAAATTAAGGTCTAAACACATACAATTAAGGGAAGATGTCAAGTGAATAGAAATTTAGGTTTCAATTTTGGTACAAAGTACTAAATTTGTGTATTTACACGATTTGTAATTGTCTGCGGGTATTGAATTATACTTTATTCAACACTGTACGATTATAAAACAATTTCCAGAGGAAGCTTTGGCTACTAAAATGTAAACATTTTTCAACAGAATTGTATAAATAATTTAACACAATTCAATTGAAAAATCTGTCCATTTTAGAAGCTAATGCTTTTCCTAGTAAGTGGTTTATATTTAAACACTGTTTAATTATACATTTTTAGTACCCAGAGACAATAACAAATCATGTAACCACACGAAAATTATAACTTTGTACTAAAATAGTGGTTAGTCACTCCATACACTCAGAATTTTTAATGTGATATCGAAAGTTTTATTCCCTTAACAGGTCGTTAATTGTGCGTGTTTAGAACTTAAATTAGTACCGTATTATCTTCTTATCCTGAATATATTTTGCTCATAAATAGCAAAAAAATGGGATTTGTGTAAATTTTTTTAAACAACTGCATGAAAAAACTTATATTTAAGCACTAGTAACTTTCATTTCAATCGTTTAATAAAGTTTCTTGAATTATAGTCCACATTATCCAAACATTTGTTTTATAAAATAACTATTAAAAAGCATATTTTATTTTTTTCGATAAGCCATTTCAAACAGAATATTAACGAATATTAAGAAATTATCAATAATCAATTAACCATATTTCCTTTGAAATATTTAAAAAATTAAGTAATTTATCTGTACAATAAAATAAACGAGAAGAGAGTTTTACCTTCTAAGTTAAGCGGTTGCTTAGTCTTGGAGAGTAGTTTGGATCCAGTTAAGGAGATGAGAATGGCACCAGTGGGAGCAGTTAAAACAATACTTAGAACACAGACCATGAGCACAACTTCTGCGTAGTGCTTCTCATCTGCAGTGGAGTCTGAGGTCAAATGAGCCACTGTTTGGGCTCCTAATACTGCCTGGACTGTGGCTTTGGCCATCCAGGACAGACCAAGGAAGAACTACAAACGAAATATCGAAATGAACGTTGATAAAATAAGGATAAAAAAAATTAACTCACCTTTTCTTTAACATTTAATCCATCTCCAAAGGCAATTCCAGCGGTGACGAACAGTCTAATAATAAAGCTGACAATGAGCATTCCACAGCCAATGCCCACAATTTTGCCATCCAGTTCATCAATTTTGACTGTGGCTCCGGTCAAGCCGAAGAGGATCGGCTCAAAGATCATCCAGAAGATTTGGAAACCGGTCGTGACAGGATTATCTTCAAAGTCATATCCCTGTTTGATCCAGAAGAAGTTGGCTGTGAAGGCTCCAAAAACTACAGCGAGAGGTCCAGCCCCTTCAAATTCTAATAATTCACTGCCAAAAATGGAAATCAATCCAAAACCTAGGAGCATCAGAGTTCTAATAGGCACAGCGTAGGAATCTCCTTTCTCCGGGACATATTTCAAGACTAGGGCGAATAGGACTCCAAATCCTAAGCCTCCGATGATGCAGACTGGAGCTTGGGCGATCTGGAAGGCTAAACTGCCCGAAGAGAACATAATCGAGCCGATGATTCCATAGCCAGCGACGGATAAAGCGTCATCAACGCCAGAGACAGCGATGACCAAGGTGGGAATGCCCTTAGCCACTCCATAGCCCTTAGTTCTAAGCCTAAACAGGCAAGGCACTACGACAGCCGGGGCAATGGCTGCAATAATCACTCCCAACAAAATGGACCACATCCAGGGAAAGTCCAATAAAAAGTGGGACAGCACAGTTATGACTCCAAACTCAGTGAGCCATGGGATAACGCCCAGTTTTATAATAGTGACGTAAATGGTCTTAAAGGCATCGTGCTCCATCTCCAGTCCAGCTATCGTCAAAATTATGACCAAAGCTATTTTACGTAAGATTTTGTTGACTTCCATAAATTCTTCGTCGAAATGGACCAGTCCCACGTTCTGAAATAAAGAATTAAAATATTACTCGTATTAGTTAATGGAGACACCTGGTAGTAATAGAAATATAATGTGTCCTAGCTTAATTGTCAATACTAAAGCACTTTATCCAACAACAGGTTGTTTATCAATTTTATGAATTAATTAAAAACTAATAACAAAGAATGATATTTACTGATTTTGTGATTGACGAAATGCAGTTATAATCTACAAAGTACGTTTATTTTTTTAGAAAGATTTTTATTGCCAAGTGCAACACTTCTGAAATAAGATCACTTTCTTTTTTATTGTTCTCTGTATGTAATTCTAACAATAAATACTAAACGGAAAGGTCCTATTTCTGATGAAATGCGATATCCTAGTTATAAGACACCGTCAATACACAAATACATTTTACGACGGTATTAATATGTAAGTTAGAATTTCATAATATAATATATTAATTTAATATCTGGTAAACTAGATATAAAATTATAAATCAAACAGTTTTGAAAATTTTGAAATCTAAATTTGTGTATGCCTAACAGATAGTTAAATTAACATATTTCTTTAAAAAATGTTTAAAAGATGCTTTTGTCTATTATATATTATCACTAAATTTATTGTGCCTAAAGGCCCGCTTGGGTATTTAAGGGCTAATTTTTATAGAAAATTTTTTAAAATAAATTCAATTATAATAGTGCTAAACCATGATGGCGAAACTGCAAAATTAAACTTAAATTATATTTATATTTTTACACGGCACAAATAGTACTACATAAATCAATAGTTTAAAATTAAAATTTGATAAAAATTAAAATTTAAAGAAGTATTACTAGAAAATCTAAAAACTGCGATTATTTTATTGAAGACAAATCTTCAGCATCCTGTTTCAATCGTATTTTAAGGATAAAATTTTGATTTGAAAAGCAAATGACCTGATAAGACGACATTTTGTTTTAAATAAATGTATACAAATTGTTTGTCAATTCAGTGAATGAAGCAAGTTGGTTACGTACTATGCTTGATTTTGAATTGTATTTGAAATTTGTAAGAAATTACCAGTCACAAATACATTTACAAATAATGTACAAAAAGAAGAAAAGAAAAAAACTGGGGGTTTGACTGATTTGTATGAAATTTGGCATTGTTTCATCTTCTTGGTTTAGCTCATCCATAGCTAAGAATTGTCATAAAAATTATCGAACGTACTACGACGAGTATTTGGGCCGGTATTCGAAAATGGCGAATGGAGGATCCTACACAACGAGGAGGTCTATCAGCTGTACCAGGATGACGACGTGCTGAGATTTGTGGAATTAAATAAATTGCGATGGGCAGGACATGTAGCCAGGATGGATGAAGGCCGATTCCCCAAAAGAGCAATGGAAGCACGGCTGACAGGAAAGAGACCAGTAGGCAGACCCAGAAAACGGTACGAGGCAACCATAAATGAAGCAGCAAATCGGCTTTTAGGAGTACACAATTGGAAAGAAGCAGCCATCAACAGAAATCAATGGAGGGACATGATCACACAGGCAAAGGGTCGGACCGGCCCATAAGCCTATACTGAATACTATTTCAAATAAGATTTTATTTTAAAAAGTCCACTTATATCATTGTTTTTCTGTTATACTATTTATAATTAGAATTAAAATTGAAGGCATCGACTCCCGAGGGGATAATTTGGGTCTTTAAAATCTTTAGCCGTTTAATTAAAGTGAATAAAATTTGTTGTAAATTCCTAATAGAAGGCAGGAAATGTATGTAATTATGCATATAAATATGATTATAATAAAGTGTAAATTTTGATTTTAATAAATGTGTAAATACGTTATCCGAGGAATTTCCTCGACGTAAATAAATTGTTTACCAATGTACACTAACAAATTACTTAATTACAAAAAAATAACCTTCCGTGCTGTATAACATCACACTTTATAGAATAAATGACAAATTATCCAATTATAACGTTTCATTTTGTTAAATGCAAAATATTGACTTAATGAATGTGTCATATTTCATCAAAACATTTACTTAAGTCATTATTAGACAATAGAATAATTATCAAATTGATTATGAACTTATTTTTAACATAGTAATCTTCAATGGTGTATTAAGTAAAGGTGTATTTAAAGGTTATTTCATTTTTTTATGTTGACCAATATCAGTATTTATTAATGAGAGTGTCTTATGTTTAAACGTTTTCATACGAATGTGTGTGTGTATGTTTTTTTGGTATTTTTGGTTTTATTACTATGGGTAATCGTTTCTTTGCAAGGAGTGCTATAAAATTTTATATAAAAATCATTGAATAATAAAACACCCTAAAAAATAATATATACACAACTATGAATCAATAGAGAAATGACAACTTTAAAATTTTGAAACTTTTTATGACGTAGTTAGCTTACGTCATAAAAAGTTTCACAGTTTTACAAGAACTGAAACGTAAAATTTGCTCGAATATTATCATTTAATAATTAGTGAAAAACGAAACTTTAGTTAATTAAAAATTGGTTTCAAATCGGATTGAAAAACACATTTAAAAACATAAAACCCCGGCAGGTAAAATAGTTATTTATGTTAGGAATGTGTGAACTGAAGGTTTTTTTTTATTATGATAAATGTTTTTTACACGATGAAGTAGTGTACAAATTTTACAAATATTAAAAAAAACAGTTCACACATGACTAACATACAGCTTTTTTGCAATTCAATCACTAATTATTTTGCAAATCACAATTAAAAAAATTTATATGGAAAAATTCAATATAATTACCCACTTCTGTTCTAAAATAAGATGGATTAACTGATGATTCTCCAAAATCGGGCTCAAATGTGTAACTATACTCAAAAATTAAGTGAAACAAGCAAATTCATATTTAACCCCTTTTAACTCATTTCAGTTTCTGTTTATAGGATTAAACAATACATTTTGCTTATAATGAAGTTGGCGGAAGCTATTGGATCATATTAAGTTAATAAATAATCTTTGGTATAATAATTAAATCGATAAATATGATTCGTCTTTTGTCTTTCAAAACAGTGAATTTTTTACTTTTTTTCACTCCTTTTGTGAACTAGAATTTCACGTATTGCGATTGATGAAAAAATGTGACACTTCACATACAGAATTGTAAAAATAACTGTGTTTAATATATATTCTCTCCGTACAAAATAGTTTCAATTTTACCTATATTTTAAATCTTAAACTATATATTGCTCTGAAAACAAATTAATTCTTGAGAAAATTTGCACAGTCAATTTGTAATTATTACCAGAGAGATTTTTGGTTAAGAAATGGACCGCTTTTGTTATTCAAATTACGATTCAATTCGAGTGGTTTTAGATTTCATTTAGATAAACCTCAGAATAGAATTGGAATTACAGCTTACTTGTAATAGGATGCCGGTGAAGAGCATTCCGATGAGTCTGGGCAGGGTGGTTAATGAAACGAGCCATCCTCCGATATTAGCAGCGATGGTGAGCACGATAAGGTTGAAGAGGGAGCCTCCAGGAGCTGCAGTGTCTCCGATGATTGCGTACGCTGTGACCCAGAGGAGAGCACCTGATGATGGGGAAGAAATGGGTTTTAATTCAATTGAACTGGGTATTAATTTTAGTCAATTATCATCACTCCTCACCGATTAAAATAAGGGAGAGAAAGTTGGCGAACTGCCTGTAGGAGGGACAGAGCGGGGCTGGACACATTTTGGACCAGAATGAGGGCTGCCACGAGGGTTCTGTCTCCTTGGTGTGGCAGCGCATGCACAGGGCGTACACCCACGACTTTTCCAAGTCACCGTACGGATTCCGGGAGCCAATACTCTCATTAGTTGAATACTTTTTGGCGCGAGTTTCTGCTTTTTTTTCGATTAAATTCCGCGAAAAAGAGAGCGATTATTTAATTAAATTATTAAGAGAAATTTGTCAGAGTTAATTAGGGTCTTCCTGGCTCTACTTACCGCCATTGGAGTGGACAGAGTCGTTATCCTGGTGCGCGTTGTGGAGGATGCTCTTCCGTCTCACAGGCCCTCCGTCCGAGTGCTCTGAAGTCTGCAAAAATTAAGACCAAATTACATTACTATTATGGAAATTTGTAAATAAAGTTGCCGCGCTCCCAATTAAAACGTCTTTAAACTCTTCGGCCAAAGCCAAAGCAGAAGCTGGGAATTTTCACAGTGAGAGATAGAGAGGAAATTGGCGAACCTCAGAAGGAATGCCAAATGAAACCATTGCAAAATAGCAAACTAATTAAATCATTACGGAGACCGGTTTAATCGAATTGCGCTGCAAGGGACGCAATTCGGAGAGGAATAAAGCCACACCACGACTGACTCCAATCGAATGGACTGAACTCGAATTCAGATCCTCTTCCTCCTCCTCCAGTTCTTCTTCTTCGCCAGTTTTTGGACTTTTGGAGGAATCAAGCCCTTCAAGTACCTCAATCATTCGGTTTGGCGATGGAATTTAATTAAATTAGATTCCGTTGCGAATTTTTATGGCTTACTTCTTTCGACTGGCCCCGGCTATGACTTCGGTCCGATTGTGGCGAATCCTTAACCAGTGCACAGTGAATTTTGTTGGTTAAAGATGGTAATTAATTTAACTGACAATATTCATTTAAGTGTTTAAAGAACTAACATCGTTTGGGAACTATATTTTACATAAAAAAGGATTAAAGTAAAAAAAGCTATTAGATATATATATATATATAATCAAGTAGTGGGG
>JXOV01018106.1:0-11136 GCA_001014945.1 Clogmia albipunctata | reverse complement strand
TTGTTAATCAATTTTACACTACTTCAAGGTATAATATGTACATGTTAAGCGTCATGAACTGATTTTATTACAACTCTTTCTAGAGGAACTTACCATTTCCTCAAAGTAAAAAGCGAAAATAACAAAAATGACGAAGGGTTGCTTAATTAAATTTTGATTAAAATATTTGATTCTCATTTCCAATGATTACTTTAATTGCAATTTTTTCTTATTATTATTGCTTGGAATCTAAAATATTGTTTAACATTAGGATTCTCGCATTTTAAGAAACTGAACAATTTCAATGCATTGTTGAAAATATTCAATTTTCGAATACAAATTTCATCTCATAAAAGTGGTATTTTTAATTTAATTTGTCATCCATTTTCACTACTTAAATGGGTTAAGTCCGTTCTTTCCACAATGATGACGTTTTTGAATTTTATTATGATTAAGTGTTGGTGGCATGTAATACTGTCAATTCCAATTTTTCATTGGGAAACAAATTTCATTTTAATTTAAATAAAAATAAATATTAATTGAAATTCACGATGGTTTTATAACTGCCACGGTTCATTTCGATTTTTAATTTCATCAAGCTGGACCCGGCAAACATCGTCTTGCCTTTTCATTATTTTCAGGAGATACTTTTTTAGTTAACAGTATGAGTCTGTGGCGATGAAGTTAATAGCATTTTTAATTTGATAATTTATATTATATCAGGTTAATTAAAATACAATAGACTTTTTACTTTCTTTATTAGTAGTTTTATTTCCAATTACTTCCCTTAAAATTTTGGTTTAAAAACAGCATTAAAAAATTTCAAAGAATGTCGGTTGAATATTAATTTCTAAATTTATTTGACTTTATTTCCTTTTATTTTAACTAAATTGTATATATCTAATTTCAGAGTTCTTATGGAGATGAAATACTGGAGACATTAAAAAAAGATCGAATATTAAATGAGCTGCACAAGATCGAATTTTTCCTGAGGAAGGATAGAGAACACCTGCAAATATTAAACGATATTCGGGAAGTACTGAGGAGTAAGAATCATAAAAAAGATTATCAAAAAGAAGATGAATTAAAGCTAGATTTAAGTGGACTGAAATTAGATATAAGGGCTACAGTGGATTTTGTAAAATGTTGGGATACTCCAGGGGTTGTTGATTTAAACAACTTAAAACAACTACATCAAGCATTATGTCAAAATAGCGGGGATGATGACAATTTAAATAATGCTATATCATTTTTACCCAATTCAATTAAGGATTTTCCACCAGAATTTTTTCTTCAACCACCTTATGTTTATAAAGACATTTTAAAATTGTTGCCTACAAAGCCACAGGCCATAAATATAATTGAGCTCTTTAATAAATCACTTTTGGGTGGAATTAAATTCCACCAACTGACTGCAACTTATCAGCATTTAGATGTGAAAGAAGGGTCAGCAAATGCCTTTAATCAAATTTCTGTGACTCAGTTTGTTAACGACTGTTTCATGAATATTTTGAGTATTTTAAAATTATCTTTTAATGATTACCATAGTAAAGTAAATAGATGCCTTACCATTTGTTCGCAATTAATTGAATTGGCTTTAATTGATCCTCATGGGAAAAAGGAGTCATACGACTATATATTAACGAATTTTTGCGAATTGTCTAACTTTTTTAGACATGTTTTGGGTGAAAACGAAACAAAGAACTTTTTGGCGCGAAAAGTTTATATTCAAATTTTGGACTTGATCATGAAATTGGTCCGAAGAAGGAATTTATTTGTAAATTCAGCATATGATTCCAATACATATGAGATTAATGGTCACTATGATTCTGGCAATTTTGTGTGGATAAAAGAACTACAAATAGCCCTGTTTGATGTGTCTATTAAAATCGTATACCCTAATTTATATGAATCCATTTTAAAAGCTGTCGATACTGCAAAAATTAAAAATGGAACAATTTTAAAAAATCTACTTCACTGTGAGAACTTTCTCCGATCCGCTGTTTCTTTACTCAAAGAACCAGAATTATTTTCAGATGAAGAGATTATGGATATTGGCATTAAAGCATTGGATTCATTGTCCATTCATGAGAGTTATAAAATGGTGACCTTATTAATCAAGACAATATCAAATTCATATGATAAATTTAATGGTAATTCTGCATTAAAAAATCAAAGTGAAAAATTAATGTTAAAGCTAATATCCTATCCAGAAGTAGATCTTAAGAGAGTAATTTATCAGGAAATAGCTAATAAAATTAAGGTTTTCTTCAATAGTATAGTTAGTGGAGAAAAGAATTTAAAAAAGCAGAAAGTTGACACAAATAAATTGGAACAGTTTTGTAATATAGGAGTTCCTATTACAAAAGAAATCCTTTTAGAAGTCATTTGTATAGGTTATTACCATAACGATAGTCAGATTCATTCTGCAAGTGAGGCTATTCTAACTCTGATTGTTAAGGGGAGAAATGTGATTGGGAGCTACTGGAAGGTTTTAAAAGACGTTTTGATACCAATTTTGCCTCTTCTTCAGTCAATTGCAAACACTTACTCAAGTTTGGGGAAATGTATTTTGGAATTGTTTGATCCAGACACAAAAGAACTGCATGAAAAAGATCTGATATTAGGTAATATTAGATTCTTATTCAATGAAGACGATTTAGTTAGGCACGAAGCCTTAATTCGATTACTATACATAGTTGATAGCAACCTCTTAGCTTGTGATTATACACCTAATGTGAAAGTTACAGCTGAATCAATCTCTAATCAGATTTGTATTTTAGAACCACCAATAGATTTAGAGAAAAAGTTTTGTGAAAATGGAGATTACGATGAACCGGTAATCTATTCCCTAATTGATCTGTTAAGGGAAGACAAAATCGATCAATCAGTTAGGAAATCTGCACTAATGCAGTTGAATTCCATGGCTGAAAATCCCAAAATACTTAATTTACTTCACGAATTAGATGTTTGGTTTTTGGTTTTAGCTGCTATAGATAATTCCCTTAAAATTGACCCTGATATTGATTTACCAGAAACTGCAATTCCAGCTATAAATTTGTTCACCAAATTCTGTATCCAGTTTCCTGACCTTAGGTCTGAGTTGGCGAAAGAAGTCAATATTTTTTTGCTTCTACTAAGAGGTTTATTTAAGTATCAAAACTCAATATATCTTCATTCCGATTGTGTAATATCCTTGTTTCTGTTGTCTTTTAATGAGTTTATTGAAGGATCTAAAAATGTCTCAGTTCCTTTGGTGTTTTCTAAATTGAAATTACCATTCGTAGGAAAGTCTTATCATTGGATTGAGAGCCCTTTTTACGAAATGAGTTCATTCGAAGAGGCTCTTTTGTCTATTAAAACTGATAACACTCACCAAACTGCAAGAACAGACCACTTGTCATTGTATGAGTTTAAATTAAATTTGGGTTCAAAAACTAATATGTCGACAGATTTAAAAACCCCTAAACTGGAAAGTTTATTAGAAAGAGAAACTCTCTGGCAATATATAAGAATAATCTTTGCAGTCTTATGGTTTGACGGACTAGATAACGTAATGAAAACCGAAGTCATTTCGTATGAATTGAAAGAAAGGACATCTCTTGACTTTAATGAGAATTTAAAATTAATTAAAAACGATCTTACTCTATTAGGATGTACCTCTGATTCTAGAGCTTTTAACCATTGCGTTTCGAAAATTCAATACGGTATTCAACATTCGGATATTGTAGACAGTCTTCTTTTACTAGACTGTGTTCTAAAACTTAACGAAAATACTAAGATCAATTTTACAGGTTTATTAAAATACTTGGATAGATTTTGTGTTACACTACCTTATATAGAGAGCGATGAGGTTTTGTATGGTCATGTTTTGGACTTTTTATCTCAAAGTATTGAGAGGAATTACAAAGAAATAATTAATTGGACTACTAAGGAATTTACACAAAGTCACTGCAATTTTTTAGGCCTAATTCCTAGAAATCCATCAGAAAAGCATTTGTATGAAAAGAATTGTAACTTTATTTGCCAGTTTTTAAAGAAATTAATACAATTAAAGAGTTTTAAAACAGCTAAAGATGTTAGTTTAAAGCTTTTTGAGCTTGTTACAGAAATTATGGCAGAAAAATTTAATAAATCTAAGCTAAATCATCTAAAAGGATTGGTCAATATTATGAGAACAATGACTCTTATTCCCGATCTTTTTGAAGACTACCCAAGTGAGTTTGTTAATAAGCTTATTAATAGGTTACTTCTTTATGCTTCTGCTACAAAAGCAAAAACCCAAACAGGGTCTTATTTCATCAAACTTTGTCTATTAACTGTTGGACAATTATCAAATCAAATAAATGAAATGAGTATGAAATCTAAACATCTTCATTTTGTCCTCGGTTTGGCAGGTCACGTAGATCTAGAGATCAGAACTATGGCCTGGAATATATTAGAAAAAATGTCCTCTTTAAGAAAATCGGCTAAATTTTTGGTAGAAGAATTTGAGCATTTACCAGGAGGATTTCATGCTTGCTGTTTGAGTACAGCAATGGATGACCAAGAAGTGGATTTAGTGAGAGAAGTGTCCGCAAATGTATTTGCCAATTTAACTAGTTTTATTGTAGTAAATAATGAATTGACAATTTTTCCAAAATCTCAGGACCATAAAAATGGAGGAGAATTAGCAGAAGATATTTTGTTTGATATAATTAAAAGGCATAATTTATTGCCAAATTTAGAACAGTTTATATTGACTTTCTCTCCGTCAGAGGTTATAGATATTAGTTTTGGTGAAAAAATTTGTTATTGTGGTACCATAAGAGCTTTTACTAGGATAATTACCAATCTTATCAACATAAATGAGTTATTTTTAGACGATATATTCCATAAAAGTAATGTTGGTCTAGAATTGATCAACTTAATTGCTCTCGTTCCATCGGATGTCACCCCAAACACTTTGGAAATGGCTGCTGAAATTTGTAAATTTATCTTGGTGGCTTTACAAAGGAGAACCGACTTAAAAGAACCCATTATTTTAACTAATAGGGCAGTTATTGGCGCTATATTATTCCTATTAAATGTTGAAATATTTGAAAACCATATATTTAGCATTAATTTGTGGGATTTTGGAGTTTATTATCTGGCTCTGTTGAAAACTATAGTTAAAACTCCTCATGGATTTCAAGTCGTATCTCAAGTTTTAGAGCATAATGATAACGGTAGAGAATTATTAAACTTTTTGGTATTAGCTTTAAAGAAAGAGGATAGTGATGAAATTATTACAGTTTCATTGGATTTTCTAGTCACAGTTTTTAATGTTTATCAACGAGGTAATTGGAATTTTATTACACTGGTTGATATGATGGAACATGAGATGGTTCTTATTTTAAAAACATATTCTGAAAATCGTAAAAACGTCTCCAAAAAGAATTTTAAAAATGAAAACCAAGATGATTGTTCATTTTCTAAAGTTATATTCAGACAGGTGTTTAGGCTCTACCAGCTAATTTGCGGTGGAAAGAGTTTGGGTCAAGGTAATTTAAGAAAATGTCCTAAGAAGGCATTCACATTTTTGTTATTGGGACAATTTTTAATTTGCTCAAAATCAGCTAGAATTGAAGCTTATAATTTAAAGCTATTTGGTAGTTTATTGGAAGAATTGGATAATATTTTTACTACTTTTGGATCTGCGAGTAAAGATTTCATTAGAAAAAATGGAGACACGAAAAAGAATTTCATAATTTATGAATTAAAATTGGTATTAGGAGTTTTTACTAATTGGTTTTCTATAGATTGTCTTGTTGATCCAGATCTAATCTATGATATGAGTAAATGTTTAATTAAACTCTGGCCGTGGCTCACAATAGATTATAAATTGCAATTAAAATTGATGACATTATTGGTACATTTGAGTGAAGATTCCATCCCAGTTTGTAAGGGATTAACTAATCAATATTCCAGTATCAGCCACTCTATTATTCAGCTCTTAGTTCACGTTATTAATCAGGAGATGAATAAGGTTAAACATTCCCAATTTGATATAAATTTATTCAGAGTTTCGGTCCGGATTTTAATCAATTGCTGTTCTAGTATTGAGGGCAGAATATCCATAGGAAAGTTGAATGTTTTAGATAATATGGATAGACTTCATCCGGCAGTAACTAAATTTCAAGATCCCTGGCCCCAAATAACGTTAATTTGGATAAACTTCTGGGAAATATTTTCTCGATATCCGGAAGGGTCAAAAATTTGCCACATGAATCTGCTTTTTACAATGGCCAAGAAAGAAAAATTTCCCGAAATCCGTTTAAAGTCGTTGACTATTTTAAGAAATATGGCTTTTGTTGGTGGTAACAGAGTTACGCTCTTAGCAATGGACGATTATTTAGAAGCCATGAAGTCTTGTTTGAAAGTGGGTGCTAAAGAAGATTTGAATATAGGAACCACTGTCATATGGAAATTAATTGCGAACAATTATAAGGCTAAAAATAAAATAAAAAATACAACTATTCCATATTTACTGACCGTGATCCAAAAAGAGCTCTCTTTATACATTGAACTTGAAGAGAATTATGATGAGATCCTGGTGATCATTAACATTATTTGTAACATTTTAGAATAAAGTACATTGAATTATATGCATTTAGGAACATTTTTAAAAGTATATTATTTCTAAAATTGTACAAATTAGTTTAATTATATAATCATTTAATTATAATAATTATTTGTATAACAAGTTGTCAGTGGGTAAAAGATTTGAGAAACAAATAAATATGAAATCACTACACAACAGATTTTTAAGCTAAACGTTGTTTTATTTTTCTTAAAATTGTCCTTACATTGAAATGAAAATACTTTTTAATTATTAGCGCGAGAACATTACAGCGACGAGTACGGCAGTAAATGTCATGAAAATGTTGATTTTAATCGATATCGCCAAGTCGTTACAATTCTCCACGTCTCTGAAAAGGGTTACATAGTTTTGAACCTTTTCACTAACTTGTTGAGCGTCTGCGGCAATCAGACCAATTGTTGAATCCTGTAATATATTCAATAGGAATTATTTCAGGTTAAGTAATATTAAATTATATTAATTTTAACCCTCAATTTCCTGAATTAATGTTCAATAAAAATATTATAACACAGTTTAACGCTTTTATGTGAATTTTTAAGAAAAATACAAAAAAAAATGTCCTTGGGTGTAAAATCCATTTTTTAACATATCTCCGAAACGATGAATAACTCGTCCAAAGTCTCGTATTTCATCGTTTAAAATAGCTTATTTTACACCCTTGTAGCACATATAACTATTTTGTGTTGGTTATTAAAGCTCTCTTAATATTAAGATTTTTAATTCATAAAAAAAGGCAATATTTTATTTTTTAAAGAATAGTTTAAAAAATTGAATTTTTCCGGTTTCCTCAAAAATTAAATGGTTCGAAAACGATTAAAGATCAAATACAAATTTAAATTACTATCAGCAATAAACCAACTTATAAAGTATGTTATTTTCAAATTAAAACTGATGTTATATTTTAAAGTGTAATGCCAAAACCCTTTCTCATGAATTTAAGGGTTTGTGGGTTCAATTTTGAGATAATAATTACCTTAAACAGCAGATTCTTCTGTCCTGCATAAATGTTGTAAATTTTGAATTGTGGGTCTCGTAAAAAGTATCTGTCCAGAGATATCATGACATTTGTAATTCCTGTGCGGTTACCATTGTTCTTGCGGACTACTATTTCTCCATCAATAATCGTTGTTAAAAGACAGCCTTCATCAACTTGGAATCCTGCTCGATCAGCTAGAGATCCGTTGCGACAAAGAATTTTGTAATTCATAGGATCTAAACGAAAATCTTTGGCGTGCTCTACAAAAGTTAGATACAAAATTAACTATTTTCCTAAATAATATACTTGACCATAAAAAGGAAGAAGTTTAATTACCATGCAAGAATTGAGTTTCTAGAATAGCAACATCACCGACTTCATGAAGACACAATAAGCTGCCTCTGTTTCCATAGTATCTGTTTGTTGATCCTGCTTCACAACTTCCCCTAAGATTGTTTATGGACCTAAAAGCAATGTCCTCCTCGGTCAACTCTTCTTCAACGTCGCTTGCTGGAGGTTCAATGGGCTCGCCATTATCATCAAGCAAGACGTCGGCATCACCTGAACGAGCGGTATCTGCACCCTGGATACTTGTTCGACATAAATTACACAGACTCTGGGATACAGTGTTATTGGGATCGTGTAAAACGTCCAAAGAACCAGGAATACAAGAATCTCCAAAGAATTCACCGAGCACCTTACCGAAATCGCATTTAGATTGAGCCACAAGCTTCGAACTCTTGAGCTGATTGATAAACGCCATTGATGCAATTCCTCCAAATTCGGGCATGCACACTTGTTTATTACGGAGATCTTCTAGCGATTTGATTTCTGAACTTTGGCGGATTAGAATAACAACTGAAGCGAATTTATCAAACTCTGTCTCAGCGTAAAGAGAGGGTTGTAAATCATATACACTAGAAATAAAAGGTAATGAATTTGGTGAGTATCAGTTTTACGCATAAATTTTATATTAAATTCATACTTGCGAGCCAAATATCCATAATTTGAATCAATTCCCATGAAATCAGCCCGGGAGTTCCTTATATCATCGAGACAAATGAGAACACTTTCCACGGGCTCTTTGCAATCGATTGTTGGCATGACACCTATTAATAAGAAATGAATCAGAAATAAATGAGTTTACATAACGGTAGGTAATGAAATATATCAAAGTATCAAATATCCACAAGTTGCGTACTATGTTTTGTGTAATATCTATAAAAAAAATTTTTTTAAATATTTTATTTCNCGATTGTTGGCATGACACCTATTAATAAGAAATGAGTCAGAAATAAATGAGTTTACATAACGGTAGGTAATGAAATATATCAAAGTATCAAATATCCACAAGTTGCGTACTATGTTTTGTGTAATAGCTATAAAAAAATTTTTTTAAATATTTTATTTCTAATATTTTCTCTTTTTTCGTTACAAATTATTTTAAATTAAATCGTTTAAAACTACATTTTGTTGATATGTAATAAAAAGTTATAAATAACAACAAGANAATCGTTTAAAACTACATTTTGTTGATATGTAGTAAAAAGTTATAAATAACAACAAGAAATGTAAATACCACTTACAAAACTTAACCGCACTAGGGCGACAAAGTATCACTATAGAGCACTCAATTTCGGATTTTCATAAGTGTATTAAACAAAATTTATTATATCTCACCAGTAGTTACTCCACCTCGTCTAATCATTTCGCATTTTTCTTTCTCGTCATAAGACGTTGTACACCATCTATAGTTTGGAACGCAAGTGTCAAATGCTATTGGAATATCTCTGAAGCCTCTGATATAGTCCTGAGGATGTTGAAGCATGCTTACTTTGGACACAACTTTATTATCGTAACTGATGATATTGTTAAATGATTCCAACCAAACAGAGGAATCCATCGAGGACACCCAATTTTGAATCTGAGCCACGTGACTGATTGCTTTAGCACTAAAATGCATGAATGAAATTGGAAATAATTTTGTTCATAAATTTGACTGAAATGAAATTATTTTATTCAATTATAAGACTGCATTATTATTATATAAAATTGATACTCGTGATTTATATATATATATGTATATATATAAATACTATTATAAATACCTCTTTGAAATGATTACACCCCATGGCTGCCTAAGCCAAACACAAGGNTTGACTGAAATAAAATTATTTTATTCAATTATTAGACTGCATTACATATTATATAAAATTGATACTCGTGATTTAAAAAAAACTTGGTGTATAATAATTCCCCATCTTATCGTTATATATATATAAATACTATTATAAATACCTCTTTGAAATGATTACACCCCATGGCTGCCTAAGCCAAACACAAGGGTTTGTATTTCCTAAAATTGGGAACATAGTTCCGTTTGGACACATGTAGGCAAAANTATTATATAAAATTGATACTCGTGATTTATATATATATATGTATATATATAAATACTATTATAAATACCTCTTTGAAATGATTACACCCCATGGCTGCCTAAGCCAAACACAAGGGTTTGTATTTCCTAAAATTGGGAACATAGTTCCGTTTGGACACATGTAGGCAAAACTTTCAATCGATTCAGGTGAAATATTGTTGAAGAAGTTCATGGCTGCTTGTTTGGACACGTAAGTAACATCGCCACGATCTCTTAAGCACATCAGCGCGTTCCTGTGCTCGTGATCATCACTTCCGTCGGAATTATGAATATAGCTGCAAGCACCGTCCGTTCCACAAAGTGAGCATAGCTGTGGATATGTTTCTTTCAATCTTTGGTCTTCCGAGTCAATGTGTGACCAACGCCCAGGTCTACACGAAGAACCAAAGAATCGCGCCATTACGGAAGCCTCCATTTCGGCAGTCGTTCGNCGGAATTATGAATATAGCTGCAAGCACCGTCCGTTCCACAAAGTGAGCATAGCTGTGGATATGTTTCTTTCAATCTTTGGTCTTCCGAGTCAATGTGTGACCAACGCCCAGGTCTACACGAAGAACCAAAGAATCGCGCCATTACAGAAGCCTCCATTTCGGCGGTCGTTCTTCGACCATCCAAATCACAATCCGCATTCAAGATCGTTCTCTCAAAATGCTTCATAAAATATTCGGACCATCTTTGGGTTCGATCGTAGAACAAACCAGGGTGGCAGAACTTCTTATCCGTCAACCCTTCAATTCCACCTCTATGATCACCTCGCACAATTACGACAGACTCAAAGTCGACTGGCTCCGAAGACCGTTCTCGATGCCTCAATTCTTTAGTAACGACCAGCTCTGGCCAATCCATTGTTGAGAGTAAAAGTGTGGTTTCGGCCGAGAAAACTCCGAAATCAGCGGTATCATTGGTAATCCTTTGTGCACATTCAATAGCGTCCTGAACCATTACGCATTGTATTTGAGAGCTGCCTCTCCTCAGGTTTTCACACTCATTTTCAAATTGGCGGGTTGCACAAAGTCTTTCATATGCTGTTTTTTAAAAATGAAAAATAATGTAATAGTTTTCAAAAAATAGTATTTTCATATAAAGGGATTTAAGTTGATTATAAAAGAGTGTTTTAAA
>JXOV01018104.1:0-10267 GCA_001014945.1 Clogmia albipunctata | reverse complement strand
TATCATTAAGCTACATTAACTGATCAAGATTTGATTTTTAGTAAAAGGAGATCCAAGCAAAGATGGATAAATTGAGAATTGCTTTGTTAACGGGGGAATTTGTGGAGGCAGAATCTTTAGCGTCGAAGCTTGATGAACACAAAGTTTATGCTGAATTGTGCGAATTTTATGAGGAATGCAGAGTAAAGCGAGTTTGTTTGATAAGGCCAATTCGTAATTTGATAATCGATTTTGTTGTGAAATACCGATGGCAGTACTTTTCAACTCAAGATCCCATCAAAATGAACTTACCTGGGCGAATCAAACTTCTGGTGGACATTCTGGAGGAACGATTGCCTGAGTTTGGAAGGACAAGTGATGATGAAAGAGTTCTACTTTTGGACTTTCTATCAAAAACTATTACAGTTTTCGTTTACACAGAAGATAAGGAAATGCGGGAGTTAATTCCCTGGAAAGAACTCCGATTCATGATGTGCATACTAATTGCTACTAAAACGGATCGAAATCATATCAAATATCCCTGCATAGATTTCCATTTCCAATTTCTAGTAACCGATGAGTTTATTTGTAATAATTTGCAATTGTTGCTAAAAGCGTTAAAAAACAACAGCACCGAGAACTGGACTGATTTGATGGAGGCATACAAAAGAACTTATCACTACTATTTGCTGATTAAGTTGTTATTTTTTTTCAAACAATTGGATAAACCGGATTGGAATCAGTTTGTGCCATCATCTAAAGTAAGTTTACCAACTCTGTTACTTATTTAATATATAACGATCCTTTTAAAAATCTAATTATTCATGCTCAACTAGGTTTTATTTTGACAACACTTAAAATAGAAAATTAACATCATTTTGTAATGAATAATGATCAAAAATGTGAAATTTTGGTATATTAATACACTAATTACTAATAACTTAACGTTTAAGTGGTCCAAAAATAAGTAATTTTAAATATAAAAGGCTATTTTGATTTATGTTTTTCCTGGATCTAAATTGGTAGATAATTAAGGAACTTTTATAAGATTTATGTAACAAATTAATGATTTAATTAAATATTAATTTTTTTTGTTTTTAATTTTTAGTTACTGATAAAGGTTTTCCATGTTATTGGAGAATCTCTTTTGAAAATCGAAGACTTGGGATACATTCAGCAAGAAACCAAAGAAAAATACAAAGGATCGTTTTCAGCTTTCAATAAAATGAAAAATGATTTTATTGCTTTTCGATTGAAAAACAAGTACTGCACAAACAAATTGTTTGAACTTCATTGTGATGATTGTACGGATTTTCCGCCTCTTCGAATTTTAATGGAAATATTAAGACTAAATGTGGAAATAACGGACTTTTTAGTTGATGAACAGATCGCCATTAAAAGAGATGTGGTCAAAAAGTGGATTCAAGAGGATGATTTGGGAAAACTGCAATCGAAATTAATAGCTGTGGACACTATGCGAGTTAACTGTTGGCAATCATTTTCATTCGTATCACATGCAAATAAAAATATATGGTTTATACATTTAGTCAGTTCTATTACGGAACGTATCATGAACAATAATCTTTTGACACACAACCTAACTGTTAAAGCAGCATTTTCCAAGCTCTCGGAATCGTTAACAAAGATGTCTATGAATTGGATGCGACCAATGTCAATTGATGAAGAAATGGTATTTTTCTTGGAAAGAATAAAAAGGAAAAATATAAATTCTTTAAATGACATTAAAAACGATTTGAAGTTACTCTTGAACACTGTCATTGATCATGGTAAAAATATTGAGAGTCGGTCTAAGGCTTTGCTTACTATTTGTGACAACCTTTTTGAGTTTCAAGCACTACTACCAATGGAGATAAAAGAAGAGATGACCTTTAAAAGCTTTGTTTCGAAATGTGTTTTTGAAAACAGTATGTTAGGTATCTTACCAATCATTAATTTTGACATAGAAGACGGAATAATGGAGATATTAGAAAAAATTGAGAATTACTTGGATGAAGACAACGAGAAAGAAAAATTCAAACAATATATGAATGATTTGCTATTGAAAAGGGAAATGACAAAAGATTATAAATTATTTTCTAATATGGATTCCAAGATTACCAAGAAAATAATAAACAATTTTAATATTAAAAAAAGAAACGAAAACATTGAATCATATGAAGATCCACTGCAGATAATTGAAGATAAACTGAATGAAAATTGTTCGGAATACCAAATTATTGAGGAGTTTATGCAGAAAATAGAATTTAATTCACGAGAGCAAGTTTTGGACAAAGCAAGAAATAATAATCGAATTCGTTTAGAGAATATGCTGTTGGAGACGGAAAGAGAATTTAAAGAACACAAAATCTTAGATGTAATTGAGTTGGAAATGTTTTACCTGAAATGTTTGCAAATAATAGAATCATTGGGGATGTCATTTCATCACACAGAAAATTGTTTGGATACCCAATGTTCAATTCCTATGGGCAAAGATCTGCGAAATTTTATTGTTAATGGCGATGACTATATGGAATTATTTGTATATGACATCAATTTGATAATTAGGAGTCACATAGAAGCCATCTTTAAAACAGGTATAATTGATTACAAGTTTAAAGAATTACCAGAAGATGAAGATTTAACATCTCTGAGAGTTTCATTTGATAAACAAATGCAATGGGTTGAATCTGCTTTGTTAATAAAACTAGATCAAAATCACCTGGAAAGCTCTTTAATGATGACTTTAAAATCTCATGATTGTCGTGATCGAAGTATAATCCATTATAGTTTGGAGGAATGCAATAAGGATAATAAATTCTTAAAGTATTTAGTTTACAAAATTACTCAACACTCAAAGTTTGAAGCCAACACTCTTTTTGAACTAATGATAACATATTGCGAAACACCAATAATTCCAAAGTTCGTTTTTAATTTCCAATGTTTAACATTAAAAGATGGTCTGATAGATAATTTTTTGAATGCTGAATCACTAACTGAAAAGTATAATTACTTGCTGCAAATCTTGTGTTTAGACTGTCCCGACATGAGTTTATTTAAAATGTTGTTTAATTGGAGACCAATAGAGCAAATGGGTTTGTTTTATTTGGCTTGTGCTTTCGATCAGATTCATATTGTTAAATTTCTGATGAAAGTTCCATATTACAAACGAAATATAAACGCTAAAGTGTGGAACGACACTCCTCTGGAATTGGCAGTGTCAGCAGACCGCTTGTCTATGGCACGATACTTGATTGAAAATGGAGCAAAGGTAAACACTTTTTCTCAAAAGCAAGAAATAGAATTAAAAAGTAATGCTAGATGGGCTTTTGTTCCCATTAATGTCGCACTTAAGAACGGAAATTTGGAAATGATCAAATATCTCTTATACAAGGGAGCAGAACTGAATTCTCATTCCATGGATTTTTATACTAAATTCAGTTCCGATTTCCATATATGCGAGTTTCTAGTGAAAAAGTATCCTAATCTTTTACAATGTCAAGGACATGAGAGCGATAATTCCTTTTTGATTTCCATCTGTTTAAATGGGAATGAACAGATTATGAAATATTTGGTGGAAAAGGGGGCTAATTTGAAAGCAAGACGTTGTTGTCATTCGGTTTTAAGGGCTGCCTGCGAGGGCTTTGACAGTCCAGAAATAATTAAATATTTGATTAGCAAGGGAGCACCAGTAAAAGTAAGCGGTCAACCAGGACCTCTTTTTACTGCCTGCAAATATGGAAAGGAGGAAATTGTTAAAGTTCTCTTGAGAAATCGTGCTAATCCATTGGAAACTGTTGGTCCGTTGAAATTATCCGTTTTAGGTGAAGCGATCAAGAGTCAATCAATTCCAATATTGGAGGAGCTCTTTAATAGAAAAGCTATAATGAATGAAATCACCACAATGACGTCTTTTCCTTATATAAAACCAGAAACATTTAAATATCTATCATCAAAAACTAATGACAACTGGATAATTAATACACTGTATTTGGTCAAGGATTTAAAACTTTTAAAAGTCATGCTGGCACATTTAATGAACAACCAAGCTATACTGTCTTTAAGTAATTTTAAGGAAACCAAAGAACCAGATGTCTTGAAGCAAGTCCTTTGTTATCCATACTTAAATTTAAATGATAACATCTTNTGATAACAGCTTAGAGCGGATTTTCTTAGATCAGATCATGTCCCAAAATCTCGACATAATTAAGATGATAATCTTAAAAAGAGTGAAGATCAATTATGCTGATAAAAATATGCAGAATAAAACAGCATTACATCTAGTTTGTTCTGGGCCACACCTTTTCAGTATGGATTTATTCAAGTTGCTGATAAGCAACGGTGCTAATATTGGTGCAAAGGATATATTTGGAAAGACCCCAATTCAAAGTCTAATTTGGATGACGGAAAATCAGTTCATCAGAATAATGAGAGTAATTATAAGATATGGAAAGCTGAATGTCAAAGTCGATAAGGACATTTTAAATAAGGAATTGGCCAAATAGTTTATACTGGTGAAAAGACTTGCTATTAATTTGTATCATTAACAATATGTTTTGTGCTTATCTATTGTGAAACTGAAAACGTATTTGGATGCTTACAATTGGAATCTATAATAATGAAACTTATTTTTATCGTGGTTTAAAATTATGAATAAAAAATATTTACTACGTAAAATATTTGAATTTATAAAGTAAATGTTAATGGGGATACACTAAAATATATTTTGATAGGTATTTGGATGGAGTTCTCAATTTAAGAAGAATGTAATTCGAACTGTAAACCGCCAAATTCTATAAATATTCAAACTATTATTTAATTATGTTAAATTAAAATTATCACCACAAAAAGCTTTTACAAAAAAAAAATATTTTATTGAATAAAAAATTGTCTTTAATTTCGAACATTTATATATTATTAATAAAGTTTTGTAAACTTAAACTTCTTGTCTTATTTGTGAAGTAGTTTATGAATATGAAGACGATATGAGGTTTTCCTGACATAAATCACTATTGGCACAATTGGGTTAAACCAATTAGCAAATATAAAGGTTAAGTGTCAAAAGGCGGTCTAATTATATTTGAACTGGATTCTCACTATAAAAGTAAGCTTGCTAATCTCATTTGTTAGCAGTAGTGATTCCGAAAATGGCTGTGAAAATAGTGGCACTTATTCTGGTCTTAACATTAACAAGTTATGTTTATTCAGAAGTGAATTTTACTGAATTAGTGACAGGATTATCCGAAATAACGAGTTCATTGAATCAAATCCCTTTGGCTATATTCTTATCAGATCATGAATTAGAGGAGTTATTGGAGCGTTTTATTGCCGAAATTAATGCCAACAACCAGCCCTCGATTATTTTTTATCAATCAGAAGCATATTTTAAGTACATTGAACACAACAAATATAATTGTTTTGAAACAGTCAGTTTGATTTTCGCACAACCAGGACTAATCATCAACGAGGTAAGGTTTTTTGTAAACATATTAATTTTTTAGACCTTTTTTTAAAGTTCGTTTGTTTCGTGAAATAAATATATTATATTGAATATTAGATTTCTGTTCCATATAGAGAATTTCCTAATATTTTTTAAAATACATATTATACGAGTTATGGACTGCAAATTCGAATAACATTTTCACTATTCGAGTAACGAATAATTTTCCACTAACTATTCGAATAATTTACTTCTCTTAATTAATAAATTTTTTATAATTTTTTTTACAAATTTTTCAGTGTAAAAATATAAAATTAAGATGTGTTTTTATTACCAGCATACATAAGAATATTTATCAGATAAAAATATTTTAGTTCCTTTATTAATATAATTGAATTTTTTAAAAATAATATTAAGGCAAAATGGAAATAAACTAATAATCTTTTCAATTTTATAATGACTTCTAAAAAACAGGAATTATTTAGTATGTAAATTAAATTTGATTTTTTTTTTGTTTTCCTTAATATTTTTTGTTATTGTTTGTTTAAAAAATAATCTTTAATCATTTTTGTATTTGTACTCTCGTTAATTAATCTCAAATTAAAAGTGTTTAGGTTTGAAAAAAACGAGGATTAAAAAAAACTGAAAATTTGTAAATTCAAACAGTAAAATTGTGGTGAATTTTTAAACCCGCCTTATATCAACCATTTTAAATTCGCCACATGCATATACTTTTTTAAAAAAGCGAAATACTTTGCATCCAGCATATGTATTGTTGAATAAATTTGAGAGTCTAAATCCTGTTTTGCAGACATTGCGGGCACGATTTACTTATTGAACTCGTATTTGACCCAGAGTGGAAGTTTTTCGAGTTTAGTAGCAGAACATTGTCGTACTGGATCCAGTCTTACGAAAACGGATGATTAACTATCATTTCGTAACCGAATTTTGATGAATTTGGACACTTTTACGGAAGAAGTGTAAGTCATGGCATAAAAAAAGATTACTTTTCGCTACGTCAAATGCGGTCGTTTTATTCTATAATAATGAGTGGAATTGATGTAAAATATTGCCATAGTCTATCCTTTTGGTATTCTCAAAACTAATTGACATCGATCATACCTTTCCAAAGAAAATTCTTTTCCGGTCGATTTAAAAGTGTTTGTCTTCTTTGGAGCACGTTTACCGAGTTCTCTTCGCTGTTTTGACCGATCCTGATCTTTTATGGGTACCGGTGGATTGTAGCTTTATCAATACTTATGAAATGATGTAAAAACTATTCTCAATAACGATTAGCGTCAAATGATAAATGATAAACAAGTTTCTTTAAAAAAGTGGGTCCATGGGGATTGAAGGCCGGCCGGAAACATGCCATACCACTTCTCGTTTTCTTATTAGCTACATGCTCTCCTGTAAGATGTTCATTTTTACAAATGTGTTGTTGTTTTATTAAAACGTCGATATGTCGATTTAGAAGAAAGAGTCACAAACACACTTAAAAAAGAAGAACGATTAAAAGTAAGGCCACCTTATGGACCCTAATATAATATTTGTTTGAAATTGACAAGGGAGTGTGTATTAATCGTGTTTTTTATAAATATTATAATTATTTTAATTTATTACTTCTTCAGTTACAGGAACGGAATCTTGCTCATAGATTAAATTTGTTCATGTTTTATTGGGGAGCGAAACAAATGCCAGACGTAAAGGAGTTTTCTATGAGCGAACCGCTGAAAGTAGTGTTTTTAACTACACCAAGACCAAACGTGTAAGAAAGTAATTATTTTTACAACAAGGACAATGATTGAAAGATAACTCTTATGTTTTTAACGCTTTGCAATTTCATTTTTGTAATTAGCGTTCAATATTTAATTTGTTTTCAATAAATATCTCGCATTTCTTACTTTAATCCTATTTCCATTTTAGAATCAGAGTATATTACAATCAGGCGATTCCAGATGGGAATGGCGTTATGACTTTGGTGAATTGGTATGATGGGACTAGCTTGGGACTCTATAAGATGCCTTTATTGCCTTCCCCAAGCGAAGTTTACAAGGATTTTAAAGAGAGAGTTCTTATAATTCCGGTTATTCATGTAATTAATTATTTACATAGAAACAAATCATTTCAAAGGTAATCAATATATAATTCCAGACGCCTCCGTGGCATTTCGTCGTTTACAGCAACTCTTCAAATGATACTTCACCGGACTTCGACGATCAAGATATTATGAGTGATGATTCAATGGAAGAGCTTTCAGTGAAAGGTGGAAGAGATGATAGCCTTTTAAAGCTCTTAGCCAAGAAGATGAATTTCAAGTTAGTATAAATAGTCCTTTTTATTAAAAAAATTAAAATTTTTAAAAAATTGTAGTTATGTATTGGTCTAAAATATCAAACTTATGGATAATTTATTTTTTAAAATTTATTTATTTTTAACCATTTTCAGATATGAATACGTTGATTTGCCAGAAAGGACTCAAGGATCCCCGACGATATCTAGTGAAAATACAACTTTTTCTGGGGGTCTGGGAATGTTGGAGCGCAGAGAAGCCAATTTATTTTTGGGGGATATTGCCATTCGGATTTTTCCGGAACAAAAAATCAGAGCCTTTGAATTTTCCTTTTTCACTTTGGCGGACAGCGGAGCTTTTGCGACTCAAGCTCCACATCGATTGAACGAAGCTTTGGCGTTAGTTAGGCCATTTAATGTGAATGTTTGGCCCTTTTTACTTTTCACGGTTATTTTATCGGGACCCATCTTGTGCCTCATCATTTCGGTGCCTTTTCTATGGCGAAAGAAGAACAAAAAAACGACACCACAATTTTATATGGAGAATATTCGAGAAATGGCTTATGGAATGCGACTACGATATCTAAATAACCGACCAATATCGACTGAAAGAGAATTACCCAACGATATAATGTCCAGATGCATTTGGTTTTCGATCAACTTATTTTTAAGACAAAGTGCTTCTCTGCCATTTGGAGGTACAAAAATAAAGATTTTGGTCACCATTTTCTGGCTCTCTGCTACTTATATTTTGGGAGACGTTTACTCGGCCCAATTGACTTCACAGTTTGCAAGACCGGCAAGAGAACCACCCATAGGTAAGTTGTGTATACTCGTATATTCACAAGGTAACATAAAAAAGTATATTTGGAATAAGGACATAAGTTTTTAAGTAAATCTAATATATTTAAAGATTTTTTAGTTTGCCTAAAGTTATATAAGTCATTTATGGACGTTTATCGGCAGATAAACGTTTTAAACACCTGAGCCTTTTTTCTAGAAATAATAATGCTTTAATTAAATAAAATCTAATAATAATAATACGATCGCACAAATGTGCAGCTCAGGGTTACCGACAGCGAAGGAGAAGTTGGTTTATTGCCTTTCTCGCCATCTTATTGGATCCTGCTTTGTTATTATATTCCAAAAGTCAGCGGGAACAACGGTACTTACTGATAACGCTCTAAATTTCAAACCATCATTGTGCCGTTAATACTTGCTCTATTTTAAGTTTGAAAATTGCATAAAATAGCCAGTAAAAGATTCCACAATCATAATAGTTAATTTGGAAATTGGATTTTTAAAATGAGGACGTTTCTTCCACAAGCAGTAAACTTGCTGATTTTTCAATGAGAACTGATCATAGGTTTCAGATTATGAATAGAATCATTAATAATTTTTTAAACCGTATATTATTTGAAGAATCGAATTAAGTGTCGTTTATTGGCTTTTTTAATTTCTTTGGATATACTAATGTGTATTATTTCTCTTATAATAAACAAAATTAGTTTGTAATATTAACAAAAAATATTTTTAATTTAAGTACATTAAAAGCTATCCAAAACTTAAAACTGCAGGCGTGCATAAAACTTTAGCATTTAAGAGTTTTGTGTATATTAAAAGTTATATTTTAGTAAGATTTTATATAGATAACAAAATATAAATTAATGAAAATTTAGCCTTAATTTAATATTTAATTTTATTAAAATCTACTATATATTAAAAACATAGATACATTATACAGACTGGAACACGCAATGAGATTTAAAGGATACGAGCTTTATGTTGAACGACAGAGTGCTTCACTGGCGCTTTTAGAAAATGGAACCGAAATCTTTCATCGTTTGCACACTCTGATGATGGAGCAGAACCGTCGAAAAGTGAACGGATCTTATTTGATCAATTCGGTGGAGCAAGGTGTTTGGATGATCATTTCGGACGAGAAGAAAGTGGTTTTGGGTGGAAGGGAGACACTTTATTTCAACATGAAACGATATGGGGTTAAGAAATTCCATCTAAGCGAGAAATTGTATACAAGATATTCCGCTGTAGCCGTCCAGGATGGATGTCCTTTTCTAGAAAGTCTTAATTCTGTGTAAATATTTGAATTCAGTTTATCTCATAAATAATAATAATTTCCAATTTTCTGTTTCAGATTAATGCATTTATTTGAAGCTGGAATTTTGGAGAAGATGACAAATGAAGAATATGAGAAAATGTTCCAAACACCAACGAATGACAACCCAATTGATGACGATTCGCAGAAAAAAAGTGTGGACAAGAAGCCAATTGAAGATAATGCGTTAACAAAATTAAATTTTCGAATGCTCGAAGGGGCATTTTGGGCCCTCTCGTTGGGATATTCATT
This sequence comes from Clogmia albipunctata, assembly GCA_001014945.1. Lineage (NCBI taxonomy): Eukaryota > Metazoa > Arthropoda > Insecta > Diptera > Psychodidae > Clogmia > Clogmia albipunctata. The sequence goes on along the minus strand of JXOV01018104.1, from coordinate 191 downwards.
GTCGTTTATCGTATTTTTAGTGGAGGTTGAAATGAAAGCCCAATTTGTATTTCCCAAAATTATGAGAATAATTTCCATCGTTAAGCATTATTTCTTGAAATGTTTAAAAATGATCAGAAAATATTTTTTTATTACTTATAAATATCTACACAAAAAGCGTTAAAGTTATTTAAACAACGTGTAGGAAAAAT
>JXOV01018096.1:0-15760 GCA_001014945.1 Clogmia albipunctata | reverse complement strand
TTTAAGTTACAAAAATGCATAAAACTAATTAAGAAACGTTTGCAGTTACAAAGGCTGTACAGTTTTTCTTTAAAATATCGCCAATATTTTGACTTTGAAACAAATTTTTTCGTAGATAATTACTCTCTTTTTTCACTAGTGAAATATATAGTAAATTCCAAAGTCGCTCAACCTTGTATAAGTCGACCGGATTTTACGTGACGTCATCAGTCGGAAGAAAAATTACATGATTCCATCTCGTTGGTTTTTTTTATTGGATTCTAATAGGCATTTTTATATATTTTTAATTTTTAGGGATTGCATTCATAAAATAAGCCTTTTAGAAGAAATGAATGCATTTGGCCTATGTTGAGGAGCCGAGACATCGAGTGTTTCCACCAATTACAACAGTGCGTTCTTAATAATTCTCGTTACAGAATTCTCCAAACGGATCGATTGCCGTGGTACCTACAGAGGGGAAGAAGCATATTATAACTGATAGCTCGCTTCCGTTGTGACAACGAAGAGAGAGCCGGTTTATCCTGGATGACGGACCGTACCTGCCGCAAATGTGGAGAGGAAGACTAGACTGTGCAGCATATTAAGGACAACTGGTGCCCGAATGAAAGATCAATTAAAGTTGTGCTTGGCTAAAGAGGCACCGGAGGCGTTGGATGAAGAGAGTTTTGGAACGCAGGCAAAATACATGCAACTTGTTAAGGACATGTAGTATTTTTGGAAAAGGCCCTAGGGGCGCCAATAAAACTATATATATACATATATAATTCCTATATCTAATTTTTAAAATATTTTTAAAATAATTGTGTTTTTGTAAAAACTATGGTATGTACGTTGAGCGTGAACTATTTATTACTATTTTTGTAGTTTTTTTTTTAAAAAAATATCATCAATTTACATAATCAATTATTATAAAATACATTCACTCTGTTCGTTTCCTTGACTTAACCATATAATAAATACTAATTAGTTTTCCTCGAAAATATTCTTCAATTTAAAGTGAGATATTTAAAAGTTGTTGAACCTTATGTAGCACCATTTAGCTTTCGTGTTTTAATTTGGTCGACATTCAATTTCGTAAGAGCCTTCAAGAAGCTGGGGGTAACCCATATTCGAAAGTGAGAACGATAATTATAACAACTCTCCAAGATGCAAATCATGCAACATTGCATTACTTATTCTCAAGAATCCAAACAAATGAGCTTCTCATTCCGATTTTGTTTACCACACACGTTTGATTATTGGGTTAGGTAAGAGTTGAATAAACAAAAATAACACTGACAGGTGAGTGTCATGACTGTCGAGAATTCTAGGAAAGATGAAAGCGATAATTCTGATTTAATTCAGTCATGATTAGAGAATATTTTTAGTGTTTGTTTAGTGGTTGTACAAATATTTTTACTAATATAGAAAATAAATAACAGAATTCGATTTCATGGACAAATTTTGAGATATTTCGATAAAATTTATTTATTATTCATTTTATGTCTTTACTAGAACTAGACTTATAATTTTGTTGGATTTTTAAAAAATTAATTAATAGTATATAGTGTGATCTCTTTCAAAATAAGTGGGGTAAAATTATTTAAATAAAATAAAAAAGATAATAAGGATAAAAAAGCATTGCCAAGAAGAAAAAACGGCAAAATTTGGCTGGAATTATATTTGTACATGGCTCAAATACTATTACGCAAATCAATAATTTTAAATTAAAATTTGGTGAAAACTCAAATTTTAAGAAGATTCACTAAAAAATCTAATAACTGCCATTATTTTATTGAGGATACATCTTCAGCATCCTGTTTCTATCGTATTTTAAAGACAAAATTTCAATTTGAAAATCAAATCACCTTTAAAGACGACATTTTGTTGTAAACAATTTGTCAGTTCTGTCAATGAAGCCAGTGGGTTACTAAGATTGATTTTGAATTGTATTTGTGTGCAATTTTCAGTCATAAACACATTTATAAATAATGGACGAAAAGAAGAAAAAACATTTGTAAGAAATATGGCCTTGTTTATTCCTAATGGCGATACTTTAATATTATATTTTTATATGCAAGAAAGAACCGAAAGGTAATTCATAACATATAATTGTACAAATAAAACAATAATATTATATAATTTTTATTATAATAATTTTTTACTTTGTTCGCTATAATATCATATTATATTAAATATTTAATTTTTTATCTCTAATTTTATTATCAAAATTGCTTAAACCATTCTAGGGAGTAATTTCTATGATTTATATTTTTGTACAACAGAAAAATACAACTCATTCAATACATCCAACAGAATTTAATACTCTTAATAAATAATTATGTTGAATATTAATAATCTTCAAATAAATTAAATTCAATAATTTTTAAATATTGGAAAAATATCAAGAAACGACGGAGAAACAAGGATCGGAGCAGCAGATTTTAAAGGTAAAGTACCGCCCGGTCCAATCTTGACATTGCACTGAAAAAAGTTGCCATTGCAAACGCTCATATTGACATTGCAAGGAAAAAAATTGAAATTCTAAAACGGCCGTTCTTGACATTGCAATGCAAAAAGTTGAAATTTTAAAAAGATTTTTTGACATTGCAATAAAAAATTACATACATTTTTGCACAAATTTGTACAACAAAATCAGATCAATCTTTTCATGAATTTCTCCAACGTGGTGTGTTGTTAAAAAACATTTGCTTATAACAAATGTGAGGCCAATTTGGAGACAAATTATCACGATTGGCGAAGGTGATCATCAGTGGAGGAGACTGAGTTTGAGGGCATGTAGTAACACGAACGGAGCCTCTGGTTTAAAGCGTGTCGTCAATTACCACCTTAAGAGAATCTCGGAAGGTTTTAAAAGACGTGTTAATTTATTATTCCTACAGAATTCTTAATGGGGTTTCCATTTCTAATAAATACCGAGGTATTATAAAACGGTATGCTTGTGTAAGTTTGTACTTAAGCGATTACATGTGGGATTGTGTTTACCCGTCTTTAAAATTGGCATAATTCAGCGCAAGGCGATCGCTGGCCAGCAGCAGAAGCCACAAGAGAGAGAGATTGTGGGACGACGATGATGGGGAATAAGAATTCAAAGAGGCCGCTCTCTGCAGGCGGTCCCAAGCACTAATCTCCTGCACTCCGGCATCTGATCTCCAGTTAAGCGGAACAGAGGAAAAGTGCAAAAGAGTGTTTGTTTATGGCAACACGTTGTCATATTAGTATCAGCCTCGATCTATTACCGCGATCGTAAAAGACTGATCATTTGTTATTGCACAAAATCACCTCTCAATTTCCGTGTTGGTTATCTTACTGTTATAGGATATTTTCAATTAAATGCATAGTTAAATTGGTAATGGCAATTTTAATCAATTAAAAGGTATATTAAAAATAATCAATGTAAATCCCAAAATAATGCGTGTTTAATTTATGTCGGAAAATTCTTGTTGACAAGTCCCTTGACAGTAAGCCTTACTTATTTTACAGTAATAGCTTAAATACTAACTAAGCAAAACTTAATCATTATTTAGTTAAAAACGTAATAGAATTGTATTACGAATCGCAATAATATTATTTTTATGAGATATTATTCTTCGAGAGGAGTTCGTAAAAATCGTTTATACACCGATGTCTGAATTGTCATCAATGACATGTATAATAATTATTTATTTTGTAATTACAAATTATAAATAGCCATTTATCACTTTTTTCCCGAAAACGTTTTGATTACGCAAATTTAATTGTTTGTAAACAACTTTGTCAGTTGTTTCTGTAATCTGGATAGCGAAATACTGAGAACGAAAGAGAAGTTTGCTTATTGCCTTTCTCGGCATCTTATTGGATCCTGCTTTGGCGTTATCTTTCAAAAGTCAGCCGGAAGTAACGGTACCTGCGATGCAGCGCCAAATTTCAAACCGCCATTGTGTCGTTAATAATTGCTCTATTTTAAGTTTGTAAAGTGCAAACAAAGATTCCATAGACATGCAATTCTAATCTTATCATAACAGTTAATTGGGAAATTGGATTTTTAAAATAGGGGCAGATCATTCACGATCAGTAAATTTCGGTGTTACCACCGTATAACTGTTAGAATTTCAGACGAATCGGATTTTTTTAAATTCCCGGGTAAAAGCAGAGATACAAAATAGGATTCCTTAGAGGCGATCTCTTCCTTATTTAATCCACATTTCAGTCTAGCGTATGACTTCTTTAAATCTTGAGTATACAGAGGATGGATCAATAGTTTTTAGGTTGATTCGCCCAATTTGGCAATGAAAAGGATGCGACGGTTAGATCACCACAAAAGAGCAACTTTTTATTTATTCAACAATGAACTGAATCTATGCAAAACTACGGAATGATTAAGGCCTATTTTATATAAAAACTTGTATCATCAATACTATTTTGTCGAATCAGACAGGGTTCAAAATTTTAATGGAGTGCACAGAATAGCAGAGAAAAACTGTTTCTTTCTAATAGTAATTGGCTGTAATTTCAAATACAATCGATTTTTCTGCTGTTTAAAATATGGTATTAAGTTGAACTGTAAACATAATTATAAATTTATGCTTGTTTGCATATCATGTATAGAGATAATAATTTTCCCACTTTATTCCATTTATAAAGATTAACAATTTTTCAAGCGGACTATGATTTAATAATTATTTATACTTCTTATACATATAACTACAGAATGCGATACAAGTGAGCATTTTAATTAAATTGAAGTGAAGAACAGTCAAATCTTGAAACAAAGGAAAACCTTATTAATAAATACAATGCAATCAAACTCTCTATTGATAGAAAATCTTGAAGTTGTCTATTTATAAGAATGACGAGGATTGTATCACTCTGTGGAAAATAATTTCTAAATAATAATTAAAATGTATTAATAAAGAAAACTCCAAACAACGAGGAAGTGTGTCTGACGTAATATTGCATTGAACCTGGTCTGGTGTTTTTGATAATTAAACTGATACGCTTTTCTGAAGATGAAATCCCAACTACACGTAGTTGAAAGTAAATCATAGAGGTACATAAAACTTTATTGAAAGCGTCGGGGGGTTTAAAGGAATTTGGGAGATATTTTTTCGATTATAAATAATTGGATTGTATCATCGAAAACCCCTTATTGGCATTCCAGAAGGTCCGGCGGTAATTACAAAATCGAATCATCACCAGAGCAGATCAGACCAGATTACGGACAAATGCTAATCTAATTTCCAAGCGTTTTGAATCGATTTCAGATTGCAATCATGTCGAGTCCCGAACTGAAAATCGCCCATCGGGGACGAGTTAATTAACACAATTTCCAAAATTACTCCACAGCTAATTGCTGTGGGCGCGAGTGGGATTCAGTATTGCACCATCTACCGCAAAAACCAGGCCGACCGACCTGAACGACAGCAAGAAACTAATTTATTAGGATCACCAACGATTCTAGTACTTCTTATGGGAATAATTACTCGTATTATAATTCAATGGTTTTTATGTAAAAATGGATGCTTTTGGTAAATATTACTTAATAATTTCATATGAACTTTTTATACTTCACCTTTTTCATTGCACTGTCAAGAATCGCCCATGTATTTTAAATGGATAGTCCTTGACATTGTAATGAAAAAAGTGTAAGGCAAAAATATTTTAGTAATTACGATTAAAATTTATATAACTACGATAAATTTAATATTTTTTTTTATAAATGCAAAACTAAAGCCTCTAGCTACCATTCAATTAAAACAAATTATAATTATAAATTATCCTATATTGGAAGAAGGCCAACACAAATTTTGCTATTAAGTAATAATTTTTTATACATTTTTGTGGCATAAAATTGATATTGTGATATAAAAATTTGTTCTGTCAAACACATTTTTATTCCACATGTGCTTAAATGACTTCTTTAAAGCACTAGTGCTTTTTCTTCATTATTAAAGTGTGTCCTCAGTGAATGAAATCCATCAAATTTATATGTACGTCAGTTTTGTTGTGTATGGTTTAACTGTATGTGCGGATGTTTGGTGGTTTAAATTTAAATAGTATAAAAAATATCTTTGTCCATCCTACCGTGGAATTAGAAAAAGAAAAAAAAAACAATGTGATGGAGATAGCATTATTAAAAAATTTGATTTTAAGAAAACTTTTTATTAAACACATGGTTTAATAATGCTTTTGTGCCATTCCGTATCGAAAAGTATAATTTTCTTCACGAAAATTGATTCTGTAATGGATTACTTTTCTGCACGGAGTACTGAAATAATTCAAAATTTGCACGCAAATTGTCACCAATTTAATGAAATTACATATTGTTGTCAAAACCATTTCATTATGAGTAGTCTCATCTCACACTGTCTTACTTGTACATATTGTGTCTTACTTGTTCTACAATTTGAAAAAAACGGTTCGAACGGTTTTTATTTTTAATTATCGATTAATTGGTTATTTCACAGAATAGCGTTCGATACCCATGTGAAATCGGTTATTACAGCACTCATTTACCATTTCACAACTTGTATCGGTTTATGCTATTTCTTATCGACCTAGTTTGGGAACACTTGTACAGATTGATTGTCAATGTTACGATTTTTACAAATTATGTGATTGGCAATACGTAGTTTGAATATATTTATAATGATTTTTAGAATACGGAATCACTCTCAAATTAAACAATTAATTAATTTTATTGCATTTTAAAATTTAATTACTACAAAAATGGTTAACAATTCAATTTGAAATATTTTAAACAAGATAAATTTGGGATTACCCGAACATTAAACAAAATTGAGAAAGTTTTGAGATTGTTATTAATAAAATAAAATGAGCTTTTTTCCTAATATTTTAAGATAATCTAATATTAAATAAAGTATTTCTGTTCGGATGTAAAGTACTGTAAATATGAAAACAAAAAATTGAATAAAGATATTTTATATATAAAATAGAACTTAATTTCGGAAATGATATAAAAATATCATTTGAGATTATTAATATTCTAAAAATTTTTATGTCACTTGTGGGTGAAATTCCAAATTAAAAGTATAAATAAATACTGGAATTATTTTCAAAAATATTTTTTGCTTGTTCATATTTTTAAAAAGCAAATATTTTCGGTACAATATTAGGATTGATTTGTGATAAAGAGTAAATATATCTCCACAAAGGGTTATATAGGCCTGTGCATTATATTCAGAAAGATGTTATTAATTTTAAAAAGTTGACATTATTTTCAATGACCTTTTTAAATAATATATTAAATCAAATTAATATTTTGATGGCATTTAACATAAATGTATTAAAGAAAGTAATACAATTTCCTCATTTTTTTTCTTTTAAATGCCATAAAGTCTATTAATTTATTTTTGACAATTTATAAGTTAAATTGAAAATATCATATGTTAACGTGGTGGCTTGTGATAATACTTTTAAACATTATATTATTTTCGCTATTTAAAAAACCCATAAAAGTCATCAAATAAAGTTTATGGGGAAATGTACAATTCGTTTGAATCTGTCTAATTTTTTGTTTGGATAAGAATAAGCAAGGCAAACGTGTAAAATATCCATTGCTCACCACCACTTATTAGGGCAGTATAGACCTGAAAACGTTAGAGACGAAATATAATACTAATGTTTAAATATCTATAATATAATGATAATGATTAAATCAACCAAATGTGAAGATTTTCCTTTGATTATTTTTAAAAAATATCTAAGCCAAAAAAACTGTTGTTAACCCTATAAAAACTTGAGTATCAAAATCCCAAAACCAAAACAAATAGTCATTTTCCGGAGCTTTGAGAGAAAAAGAGAAGGAGATGCCACTTCGAGGAATTCTGTCCACCAGCCGATGACTCTGCCTATAATTAATCGAAGACTTGTAATATTTGAGGCATAGACAGACCGAGAGGAACATGATCATCTTTTGTTTTATTATGAATTTCCCTTCAAATATTAAGTGTGAAAAGTCGAATGTTTGATGTTTCACTTTTTTGTTGGTCGTTTTTGTTTTATTGTTCATTAATTATTTTACGTTTTCCTGTGGCTCTGTGATTTCCACCGATTAGTGATGAGACCTCGCTGCATCCCATCCCATAAACACTATTTCCAGACGACCGGGGAGCCGCAGTCATCGTCGTCATCGACCGATGAAAGTCACACTTTGTTCTCACCAGTTAAACACCAGAGCCCAAGACAAACCGATTGTCTGTGTACAACAAAATCGAAAATAAATCAAAATACTCCTCTTGTTTAAATCCAATTTTCATGTTGGTTTCTCATGTTTTATTGCCTGGACCAAAATAATCAGGGATTGGAAACCTTTTTAATCAGAGGTGTAGAATGTAATTAGAACGAGGAGGATATAAAAACTCTTATTTTTTTAAATTTAATTAGCAAATTTGCAATATTCAATGAAACAAAAACTAATAAATTTCTAAGAAAGATGTATAAAATTCCGTGTTAGGATTTAATTCCAATTTTCATTGATTTTGAAGGAGAAATATTTAATTAAAATTTCTTAACTGTTGAAATTTTTAATAGTTTTCATTTTCTACTTTTAAAAATGTCAGTATTTAAAAAAAATTATCGAATTATAAATGTAAAAAATGAAAACATGTTTTAATACAAAAATTTAAAGAATATCAACGATTTAAAATTTGGTTTTTACAACAAAAAAAATCATAAAATCCTATACAAAACACGATAGATAAGCATTATTAAGTATACATAAAATAGTTATCTGTGTTGCAAAGGTGTAAACTGAGCAGTCCTCAAACGAAATAAAGTCTGTGAAATATCAGCCGTTTGGCGAGTTTTTTTTATAGTACCCGAGTTAAAAATCGGATTTTACACCCGAACAGTACGTAATAATTTTTGCAATTTCCTTAAAAATACACATAAATCTATTTAAAAAATATTTGCCGTTATAACGGTCGCTATTTGTCTGGTTATTCGTCTCTATATAAACGTTATAAAAGATTGGATTAAAAATGTGTAATAAATTTTGCTCTTTTTCTCCGTTTGTTATTTTAAACTTAAAGTTAAATAGTCTATTTATGAACCAAGTTGTATAAAAACTATTGAATTTTAGCTATTATAAATCCTTAAAAATTCAAATAAAACTGACTTTTACCAAACGTGTTTATTGAGTTATTTTGAGAAAAACATTAAATAACATTTCTCTCGAAACAGTTATCAGTTTTTGTGCAAATATCATTGGAAATGAATGGATACAAACATTTTAATTATCAATAAATAATACAAAGTACAAACAACTGCTTTACCGTCATAATTTCATTTCAAAATTGTTTAAACAAACGGTGAAGATTGTGAGCTAATAATTTGGTTTCCATTCCACCTTCAGAATAATTTCAATGAATGTCGAAAGACGAGTTCCCTAAAATTGAGTAATGACCGTGTTAACATAACTTAAATACTTTTAGTTATATGTTTATGTACAGCTCCTATAACTTCATTACACCACGGAAATGTTTTGACACGAACACATTTTAGCTCCCCACATCGCAGTAGTCGTATACGTGAAAAAACAAATGCTGTGAAGAAAGGCGCGCGGACTCCTTTGATTTGTTGATACTTTCTCTCTGAGGCTACTGATTCATTGAAATAAATAAATCACAAGACCATAATGAATTATTAGTAACTGTGTGGATGGGTGTATTTTTGTATTCCACCACCGTCATTGATTTATTGGTCCGGTGAATGATAATGATGTAAATAAAAAGTTAATTTATGGGCTCAGCGATTAGAACCAACGTGCTCCGAAGAAAAAACAAAAAGCAACGACTATTTAAACTGCAGTTTGCTGAGATTGACCGCACGCTTAACATTTCCAAAAAATTGCTAAAAACGAATTGAGTCCAAATTGATCCCGTTTAATTTTAGAATCGTTTATTTTTCAAAAATTGATCGCCATTTTTAATGAAGTGATCTCCGGCCGCTTTCCACTATTTATTTATCTTAAAGATCGTATAGTAGGAATCGAATTAATAAACATTTTCCAATTATTTTTCTTCGCCTTTTTTTATTACGCATCACCGGTCTTTCATTTATTAAGTCTGTTAGAGATACGAAAGCAGTTTACTCAGTATTAATTGCCAAATCAATCCCAAGTTCGCCAAATTTTCATTAATATTTTTCCCAGAATTCATAACTGCAAAGCATTTGGAAGGAGTTTTTATACGTTTAATTAAGAGGTATTTTTGACCAAAAATTGTATTTGTACTATAACTAGATCAAAGAGATTTATTGTAGGCAAATAGACGCCAGACTTCGGTTTGATTTATTTTACCAATTATTATACCAACGTTAATTGTCGCATGTTACGATAAAAAGCGATATTTTCTCATTTCTACTCATTTCATGTGCGTAAGTAATATGTTCATAAAAATGACCTTCAAATCGATTTAATAACAGTTTTCCATGCTTCGATATCCATTTGAGTTTCGTAATTTTTTACTTTATCACACTCAATGAAAATTTTGAAATTTTATTGCCATTAAACTACACAAAATATTGGTCTCGGCTATACCATACGACCGTCATTATGATGCAAATTAATACAATTTAAGATTTCACTTGAAACATTTGTGAAACATCTAAATTTGTAAATTTTCCTTTTAAATAATGAAATTTAATGCGAAATTGTATAAATTTCAATGCTCATGAGTGGAGTGCAAAAACGTTATGCCCTGCTCGGGTGTAAAATCAACTGTTTTTAACGTGTGAAACATCCGAGCCGAAAGCGAATATTTCATCGTTTCCGAGTTGAAAAACAGTTCACCTTACACCATTGTAGCACAAATAACTATTATGACATTTTGTCACTAAATGCCTTGTACATATTTCCCCTATTATATCCCTCTAAAGTCCATTGATTACGGTTAGGTTAATTAAAACATTTCTAATTTATGGAATTTAAAAAATGATATCTGATTATATAACCTGTTCAATTTGCAGTCGCAATTTTTAACATTGTAATTTGAAGGATGGCCGTTTAAATTACATGGATGCAATGTCGCATTTTAGATTAAAATCTTAAAAGGTGTAGTAACAATTACATTTCTTTGTAATATTTTGGACTAGTTTTAAAAATAATGTGGAATATTTTCAATGATCAACTACTTCGATATGTTACTTTTTAAAATAAGCAATACTTATTTCAAATATCATTTTTATTTATAAAAATTAATATTAATCGTTTTTTCTTTCAGATACAAAACCCTTATTAAGACCATTGAAATTGTAAGGTCAAGTATAAATACTTTTCTTATTTATATTGCTTTGTAAATGACTTCAATGTTAGAATTACTTAAGTCGTATTTCAAACAGACAAAAAAGAAAGAATTTGCAATCGGATTCCGCTTGAAAAGTGCAACAAATTTGCATTTATCTTATCAAAAGCCTTGTCGTATTTCAAAACTAACTCCTTTTAAACAAATACAGCTTCTCTCTCTCGCGAGAGTCAAACGGTAATAAATAAAATGCGGATTATTCAATAGCAATCGGCAATATCTACATATTTATAATCGGCTAATGCGACCTTTAAATATGCATTTAAACTGCATTGTAAAAAGCTAATTCCATTGTTACTATCAATTGGATGTGCGCTTTGTAACTCCTGCTTCTCTTCCCCCTTATCTTCGCCGGGTTTTATCGTCCAGCACAGACTTTGCTCTTTTGCTGCAATCGCCTTTTATAGAACGAGAAGAAATCTTCTGACCGAAAAGGAAACAATCGGAATTGATGCGATTTTATTATGATTTTGCGAAGAAGACGGCAGAAGAAGCGAATTGAGGTCCATTGAATGTCGGACAGGTAGAAGCCTCTCTGCGGCCTTGTTCCCAATCACAATACCACTCTGCGTGAATCTGCCACAATTCTTTCCTTTGCCAAATTCTCGTTCCAATTTTGAACAGAACAAAAACGTATTGTGTTTTTGATCTCAAATTTGTCAAACCACAAATTCCCCAATAAATCATCACATTCAGTTTATCAGATTTGGTCAAAACACTTGGGAATTTGAACATAATATTTTTAGGCATAAAAATGGAAATTTATTGCTTTTTTGGCAGTTTGGTGGGGGACAATATTAGGAAAGAGTTATCATCGTTTTTTGTCAAAACTAAAACATGGTATTTGTCAAATCTTCAATAGTTTTAAAGACTGTTTTTATAAATTAAGTATATTGTGACAAACTATCTCCAATGACGGTATTCGCGGCTTCATCTATTTGATTGAATTTGATACCTCATTTCCTCCATCAATGGTAGGTGACAAATTATTAAGCGTCTTCAATTTTTACATTGCACTAATTGCGCGCTTACTAAATTGTTATTCTTTAGACTTTTCTAAGTGCAACTAAATTAACTGAAACTGTCTGCATGCGTTTAATTTATACGAACCCATCCACAGAACATTTGACTTTCGATTAAACCATTTTTCAGAAACCATTATGATTTCAGATCGATGTGATGGAGAAACTCGACGATTGAAAGGGTTAGGTAACGTGTCCGGTGAAAATTCATTACCGTAAGTACGAGTATTTAAATGAAACGATATCTAATATTAAACTGATTTATTATCTTTTAATAAATATAGTTCAGTTTTGTACTCGTAATATATTGAAATAAACCTAAATAATTTAAGCTGTGTTAATATTTTGACATATATCTTTTGAAATTAGCCAATATAAAATAGAATATTTAACTCGACTTACATAAATTGGAACGATTATAAATAAAAAAAAACACGTGTCAGCCAAGCCATCCGTATACGAGTGTTTAAAGAAAATACTCAATAGCAGTCTGTCCAGATTGGTTCTTTATACAATCATGATCCAATATCATTTAGGTTGATTATAATTAATATCCAATATGAAACGCAATTTTCATATAAAAAAATATTGGAGTTCGTTTTTAAATACGTTTGTCTTGTAATCGTGAATTAATATAAGATAATTAGCTAATAAGAGTTCATAATGGTTATAAACCATCGCAAACGCATTAATTTGGACATCCAATCTTGCAAAAGTCAACACGACAATTTTCGCTTTGTAACAAGATTGAAAAAGGCGGAAATATTACAGTGGATGCCGCTTATTAGATCCACGGTTAATAGGAACAATCGCTTTATTGGGCCAAAATGGCTAGGAACCGATCCAAACCCATCGCTTTATAGGGCTATTCTGTGACCAAGATCTTTGCTACAAAAAGTCACAAGACAAGTGCAGGTGAAGACAACTCAATCTTTTGTATACTTTTATTCACACCAATATCGACCATGTGTCTTAAGTTCATTTCATCGATGGAAGGTGTGAAGACAAAAGGAAAAATCGGAAAAATCGTATCCTTGCATGGTTGTGGTTGCCGATTTGATGACTCTGCAATAGTTAACATGTTTCTCCGTTGTAAAGTTTTTGGTCATCTATAAAATCGTCACTACGTACAGAATCATATTTAATTGTTAAATATATTGCAAAATTCATTCCGTTTTCTTATAAACATTTCTTTTCGTTGATTATTACCGGGTGAGAATTAACGCACAAATTTGTTTGGTTGACAAGACACAGCACACGTCATTTACGATTGAATTATTTTTAAATTTCACAAGATAAACATATATTTAACAATTATTTTTTAAAAAATACACTTTTCCAAGCACATATGAATGTATATACTTATACTCGTACATATTTAAAAATCAAATCCTAGCTTTTATTGACCAATCGCTTGAAAGGGCCAATCGGTTAATAGGGCCAAATTATGCCGGTCCCAGAGTGGTCCCAATAAGCGGCGTCCACTGTATAATATAAAAAGGCTTTTTAAAATGATTTCAAAATAAAATTTCAAACATCCAAAAACATACCAATATCAAGTGGTATATAGAATTATCCCGAGAATTTCGAAATGATGTTTATCAAAATTAGATTCAAACAAGACTAAATTCAATGAGCCTTATATGTTACATATTTCTCGTATACTTGATTCTCCATTAATTTATTTGTATCAATTTTATTTTAAACATTTTGTTATTATTTTATCACAAAAATCATTTAATGTGGATAAACACATGTAAAACTTACTGAATTTTAGATTCTAAAGTAATACTTTTCCATTGTAAAAAAGATCACCAACGACACACCATTGCGTCAACAATTAAAATCTGGACAACCTTTCTGTTAAATGGCTTTAATATGAATAAGAAATTGGAAGTCGTATAACTTTTAATAAAACAGATTTTCCCAATTACAACCAATTTTAAGTTGTTACCAAGTATATTCCCTATTATATAGCTCTATAAAAATTGATATAAAATCTTGAATAAATTCTGAACTTTGACAAAACTGGAAAATAAACTGACGTTGATAGAATAAGTAACAATCTCTCTTTCTCTCAATCTTCATTGAAATTCATTGATAATAATTTTTTATTGTTTGAAAATCAATAAAGGTGGCAAGTTTTGTAAATTTGCGATTGCATTGTGTATGTCAATAAATATAAAGTTGGTCGTCGTCTCGTTAACATCAGCACCAGGCAGCCAATGCTGCCTGTGTCGTGTAGTGAAACGAAGACCGGGAGGATGGGTTTGAGGAGCGAGAAAGAGGTGAGCAAAACTTTGCATTGAGGAAAAGTTGGTTGCGCATTTTGTAACTCTCACTCGGAATAACAAATAACCCTTGTCGGTGTCGTAGTTCATGTGATTTTAAATTAAATTATAGGAGAGCGAGAGATGAATTTCCTCGGGCCCACTAGCGGGGAACAACTTCATACGGGGCGAATTAATTGGGGGTGGCTGCAAAACCGAGACACGAAACGAACAGAGGGGGTGTTTGGAAAAACGGAAAATTATGTCGCGTAATTGTAAATTTCTCCCCGTAATTACTTTTCGTTCTTCCTAATATATGAATATATTTCACTCTTTGCTCTGTGCAATGAGTTTTCCTTTTGGAGAAGCATTGAGGCTAATTTTTCGCCCAAAACTTAGAACGAACGCCTGCAACGAGCACCTGAGCCATAAATTTTGGCAGATTTCAAAATTGTATCTCTCTAAACTGGGGCCTTGAAGGAAATTAACTGAAGCGAAAGTTAATCGTCTTATAATAATTAAATAATATATTCAAATGCCGTGTTGATTCTCGTCTCTCCTCCGTCTCTTTCAGCCCGCCTGGCCAGAAGCAGCCCAGGGAGATATTTTTATTCCACAGAAAGTACCTTGCCATTTGAAGATAAACAAAGCCAGCCAAGTGTGGCAATGCGGTGGATGGAAGCCAGAGAGAGAGCTCTGTCTTAATGAAGATTAATTGATTATTTTGGGGTTATCACGTCAACCATTGTCTTTTCAACTCATTTACATACATGTGCTCACTGCTCAGGTCGCAATGAAACCTGTTGACTAATTATGCATTAGGAAATCCTTTAAATGCTCACACTTTGCAGCACTCAAGTTGAAGTAGGAAATTTTGAGGAAGTAATCACTTCAAACTGTTAGTATACATCGTCATTAGTTCTATGTGGAAATGCCTATTTAATGAAATGAACTTCATTTCCTTTGGGAAATTTCATAACATTATTTTTACAATTTTTTTTAACAAAATACAATAGAATTGTACTAAATTCAATCAAACCAATAAATCTAAAAAATATATTCGAAAATAAAATTATTTAAAATCTTACTAAAGTCGACTCTCGATAGTTCGATCTTCTTAAAATACATCGGAATTATCAAAATAGTTATTTTCGTTTCAAGGCGG
>JXOV01018092.1:0-14269 GCA_001014945.1 Clogmia albipunctata | reverse complement strand
TTGAATACAATTAATAAATAATAATAATAATCCTAATTAAATTCTAAATTCCAAATTCCAAATCTTTATGATAAACAGATTAAAAGAAAAATATTTTCCAAGATTATTGAGGAAAGCTCTAAATAATACGTATATCGTTTAAAAAAATACCTAAACTTTAATTAATTAAACTTTCGAAATGGCCTTAATTAAGTTTTTATTAACCGATCAAAACATTCCTGGGCTGTTTAGTCACCTTTGAAATGTGGATAAAACAAGACCATTAGGAGCCCACCCCATAATGATTAATGTCGACATACATTTCGATTAGGAGTCTTTCTAAAAGGCCTCAAAGAAGGTCTGCGGATCCCAAATAAGTCGACCGAAAGAGGCTTAGACCAATAATTTTCCCTGACGAAAGACGTGGGGATCCATTAAATTGATAACGCTCCAATAGACAATAATTTTGGGGAATAAATTTCTGTTTTGATCGGTGGAGCAGAGCAGCAGCACGCACTAGAGCCACCCAGGTTGACCAAGTTTTGGGTTCTTTTGGGATCCGATTTCATTTCCATAGTTGGGGAATTTTAAAAGATTACGAAAAAAACTTTCAGAAATTTAGGCTTATTTCTCAGTCTGTTCCTTCCGCTTTTAAGAGGATTGTAAATTTGGATAGACATTTGAAATGTTATCAGTCTGATAAATCTGCGATTTATGGTGCTAACACCAGGGAAGGTAAGGTGGAGGAGACCTTGTAATAGAGATCGTCGTCTCCTCTCAGCCATCGTCGCCACCAGAGTCTAAATGATTCCGATTAAGCCCCAATAATGGCAGTGATTACTCAATGCTTGGCTGAACCATTTTGTCAGAAGATTAAACACAAACACATTCACAAATCTTTGGTTTATGACCTCCTCTCACTCATCCAGACAGAGTCAGACCCTAAATACAGTGAGTTCGAAAAGTATTTGATCTGTCCAGAATTGGAAAATAATAAATTTTATTTTATTTCGAATTCCATAATGATAATAATGTTATTTTAAATAATTGATACGTTAGATTCTTTTTAAATTTTTCAAATTTAATTAAATTTTTCGACCAAATTTGAATTAATTAAAAAAAAATATTCAAATATATTCAAAAACTGTTAATTTAATTAATCATAGAGACTTCTTTCAGACAAAATTGATGAAATTTATAATATATAAGAAATAAATCATA
The DNA here is from genome assembly GCA_001014945.1 of Clogmia albipunctata. Lineage (NCBI taxonomy): Eukaryota > Metazoa > Arthropoda > Insecta > Diptera > Psychodidae > Clogmia > Clogmia albipunctata. The sequence goes on along the minus strand of JXOV01018092.1, from coordinate 13,069 downwards.
AACATCTGAAGTTTTTGTTTCAGAAAAGGTCGAACACTATACCACTTCACAGTACCTCGCAGACGGCGTTCATCAAGAAATCGTTTTATTTGTTTTTTAATAAATTACAAAATCCAAATGGATTTTGTTGGGAGGTTTTATTGCTAAGTTCGTCATCTGTGCATCATTCAAGTTGATGTTATATGTTTTCAAAGGAAAAAGAGTGCCTCCAACAACTTTATTTCGAGGCCAGAGATGCATTGGAAATTAATTCAATGGTTTGTAACTGGTTGTAAGAAATTGACGATTACGATTAAAGTGATTCCGCAAAATGATAATAATTAAATCGCGACAAAGAGCCATTGGAATGGAAACGATTTAAAAGACACCTTTCGAATTGCTCATTTTTTTCTCATTAAAAGGCATGAAGAGCATGCAGGAATGCCCATTAACCGAGGATTTAATCGGACATTGTTTGTGGCTGCATTTGTGTGATTCATCGCATATTCCATTCATATTAATTAAGTAATAGATTTTTCAATTCCTCATTACTTTTTTCCAATTAATGTTCAACACACACTCCTTGAAATCGATTTTGTTCAGCTTGTTTTTTTTTATTTAAATAAACAAGACGATATGAATAGAAACAAAGACAGAAAATCAATATTGGAGTTCGATGGGTAGAGATCGAAAGCTGTTAAACGTTATCAAGTGTGAAGTGATCTGAAGTGAAAGTTTAGTAGTTCAAATTAATTAGAAACACTTTAAAGTTATTACAAGTACTAAATAAATATTGAGCTGTTCCAATTATTTTTATCGCAAAATTATATCATACCTTGTAAAGAAATTGAATATATTTATAATTATTTAAATAATAATTAAAGTACATATGTTTATACGAAATTCTTAAAGAATATTTATGTGGAATTTAAGCATCATTTTTACAACTGTTTAAAGAAAAAAAACCATCGTTTCATTTAAAAACATTATTTTCCCCAACAATAATTTCCTTAAAAGATAAAGTAGAAGAAATATCACTTATTTTTTTATATTTTAAATAACTTAATGAGCGATTTCCAATAATAATATCCAATTACCAACCAACCTACTGTTAATACTTAAAATTCGATTAAAAGATCGTTTTAAATCCGAAGAGATCGACCTCGTTTTGAGGTCAATGTCGCGAAATAGTGCCAAGCAAATTTGGCGTGATCATGGTGCGGAAAAAATATTTACTGTAAGAGAAGAGGTGATTGATCGCAGTTTGTGTGACGTACACCCGAATTTAATTTTCGAAAAGTGTGAATGATCGATTGGCATTTTGTTTACAAATATGCATAATTCAAAAGTGAATCGATCGATGTCAAGATCAAGGATTTTTTGTTCAATCGATTACTGAAATTTCAGTTAGAAAAATAGTTAAATTATTTTAGGATAATCCTCTTAAAATTGATCTTTTGTTAGAACATAGATATCGGCTTTTATTTCAATCGCCTCATTGTTCCTACGGGTTTATTTCTGGAATTTTTATTTATTATTGCATTCCTCAGCCTCGTGTGTTTTTTTTGCAAAGCCCATGTGTAATGTAGTAATAAAATTCCGCCTGTGTTGTTATATAAACCAGAATATGATCCAGACTGAAACTAAATATCACCAACCAGACTCTGAGAAAATTTCTCCCTTTCCTCGGTCTGGTCAATAAGACCGCCACACAATGCGCGGAATGTTCTACTTTTGCCCACCAATAAACATAAACTAAAATTGTGAACTATGGAAAATCGATTTTAGATTTTCCACTATCAACTTGGGGATCGTTTTTCGCACTTCGTCAATTCTAACCATAATTCCGGTCTGGCTTCTTCGTATTTCTTCATTTATTTAGTATTCAGTCACACACTTGTGCTAATTTCAGAAGTAATCAACCTAAGCAAAATTACGATGATTGTTATGTAGCACTGGGTGATTTTTGTTGTTGCGATCGTTAAAGATCGTCAAAGAGAGAAGCCGACTGATCACAAGATCGACTTAAAATGGTTATGAAATTTTTTCTGATAAATCGACCTCATAACTAATAATTGTTTGATTAAACATTGAAGTTAACATTAAAAATCACCAAATTATCATTACCATCCATTTTGGACAAAGCATATAAAAATAAGAGTTCAATGTTATAACTATTGTGCAAATTAGGTAAAGCTGTTAAACAAAAAACGTTTCAAAAAGACTAAAATTTTATTTGCTCTATTTTTAATTTCACAATGAGGTTTTGTTTTTACTAATTACATTGCTTTGCTGCTTTAATGTCAAAACAAATACTAAAATTTGAAATAAGATTTTAAAAAGAATTCGGTCCAAAACAATGTTATAAATAAAACAAGAATTTTTATTGGATACTTCTTGTTGTTTACTATAATTTTGTAATTTGCAGATTTTTTGCAGTTAAGCTTTTATGGTGTGCAATATTTTGTAATGTTTGGATATGAATCACGAGTGAATAAAGTTTCATTTTCATTTTATGATTAACATAACTAAATTAATTATATTTTCTAAAATATTAGGCTTAAATAACTCAATATAACTTAATTAATGGAATATATTAATTAATGTTATATCATTCTCATAATTGCAATATGATTCAATGAATTTTTTATTGTTAATTCTTCAATAAATTTGGGCATTCAATTAAAGCAATTATTAATAAAACGTTACGATTAGGCTAACTAAAGAGAATACCGGGAGTTTTTACATATTTCCGTAATTTTTAATACATTAGACTGTTTAATACTTATTGATATGATTTACAAAATGCCTATTTTAAGATGAACTACTAATGATTTCTTTTGAGTGATTTAGAATATTTTTAATATTTTCAATATTTTCTTGACAACTACTTGACACAAAACTAATAATTATTCATAGGACATATGGGTCAAGCATCGTCCGGCTAAAAATAATGGCAATTGAAGGTTGCCGGCACTATTTGCACGATAATTTCACGTAACTTTGACAATTCATCTTCTAGCTGCTAATTCTCTAGAGTCCTTGGCTAATAATCATCGTTTTGCTATTTTTCCCGTTAATTATTTATTTTTAAACCGGCACTACAATTTGTTTTTCTTCCTAGAAGAAATAAGCAAAACTGCCTTAAACTGCAAAACCGAAAATAAACTAACTTCACCAATTTCTTTGCTTATAAATGCACATTTCTCTATCTCTAGTTTCTTCTTCTTTGGAAACTATTTTAAGAACCCACTATACTCGAGATTCGCGGAATAGAACCTCTTCTCTATTAAAAGCACTCTTGATGATGAGGAGGAAGTCCAACGATAATTTACCTTCAGTGAAGAGGCCAAAGACCAGGGCGCAGACCAACAAGTATTTCCAAAACTTTTGCATGGTGTTCTTTCTTCTTTCTTTCAGGCTGGAGCCGTCTAGACGAAGTTAATCCAATTGGGGGGATGGGAATTAAATTTCCTCAAATAATATTCAAGCACAAAATATTCCTTCTTTCACCAAAACCACACAAAAACCGAATTTAATTCAAACCGTTTTTATATTCACTATTATTCAAAATTTATTCCTTGTTTTGGAATTAGAATTCACCAACTCGCACAAACCGAATAAATCACTTATTTTTTACAACTTTACCCTTTCAACTACAATTCGCGAATGCAATTATTTATTTTTTTAATTTATTTATATTTATTTTAAATTATTATTTTATATTTTTTTAAATTTCGCCGATACGAAGAATTTAGCGGTTTACGCGCGCTCTAACGACGGATTTTTAGGATTGAAGAAGAAGAAGAAACCGCAANCCCTTTCAACTACAATTCGCGAATGCAATTATTTATTTTTTTAATTTATTTATATTTATTTTAAATTATTATTTTATATTTTTTTAAATTTCGCCGATACGAAGAATTTAGCGGTTTACGCGCGCTCTAACGACGGATTTTTAGGATTGAAGAAGAAGAAGAAACCGCAAACAACAACAAATTATTTACAGCTGTCAAAATGATGACGTTCATTTGAAATTCCAACTTCTGAAATTGACAGCGGTTCGATTTCGAAAGAGCTATTTTTATTGCTGAAAAAGGAGTAGCAAGAGAGAAGGAGCCCAAGTTTTAGGTTGCCATTTTTAATTTTGACGTCATTTGACGAAGGGGAACACCAAAAACTTTACTGAGAAATCGTGAATAAAAGAGAATTAAGGCGAAATGGGAAAATATTAACGGTCAACTTTAAATTTGAAAAGTGAAAGCGAGAAGGCCTGCTCTTTCTTTTTCATTCACACAATCGAATTTTTTTGGATTGTACACAATAGCGCGCTTAATTTGAATTATGAGTAATTTAAACATTCGCCAAATTTAAATGTTTGATTTTCCTTCTTTTCTGAACAATTTTGGGAAACCCGAAAATGGTAAAATAGTCCAATTTTTACAACTGTTGTTGTTAAAGGTTAGAAAAGTTTTCTTGTTGATCGAAAAAATACGGTGGTCGTATAGCCGGCAAGGTAGATGTAATCAACCTGTGAAAAATCAACTCTACCATTTTGAAGAAGGAAAAATCTGGAAGAAATTCACCCCATTGACTAGGTGTGAACATTTGACCGATTATTGTAATTAATTGAGATATTACCACCGATTTTTGATAACAAAAATATCCTAATATGCATTTTTTTATATAGCAGTTTCAATTGATTGATTATTAATTGAAAATTTGTTCGAAATAATGTTAAATTACTCCAAATTGAGCCATAAATGGTGTTATTTTTAATTTTAAAAACAGAAGATTCATTGTTTTCTGCGTTAAGTGTTTAGTAATTTAATTTTAAAACAGATAATTTTTATTAATTAAGAGTATTCAGGCTCAAATATTATCATTCCAAATAGTTATTAGATTCTTTTTATAATTTCACAGTGTATAATTAAAAGTTGAAACAAACGTATTGGATTTTTATATAAATAAGAAATTAGAAAATTTATATACAACTTCGAGATAATTAATAATCCACCTAGCATGGTCATTTGAAACTTTTCTTGACCTTACAGTGTAAAGTTATATTCCTAGTGATGATTTCGGATCATTTAAGCACTAGTACCTTTTCAAACAAATTTTGAAAATATAATTAAGGTTAAACTAAAATTGTGCTAGGTGGGCTATTAATTTTCTCGCAGTTGTGCATATCATGGTAAATTTACCCTTTACTGGAAGAATATTTCCGAAGTAAATGTAGACCTCTTATTTTGTAAAAAAAAAATCACGCAGTTTGTGACGGATAAGTTTTTTATTTATAATTTTAGTTATTTTGTAACCAATATCAAAGAAAAATAAAAAATTATTTAAAACTAAAATTGTATAAAGGATTTATTTAAAAATTTCGAATTTAGGCTTTTTATCTGACTGTGCGTCGCGAATGTTCTACCTTTTTCTTATTATACCAAGTACAAATATCAATAATTTTATACACAGTTTTATAAAATAATGAATAGTTTATAATAGAAAGAAATATTACTTAAATGCATATTACTTTTCGTTCTGAAAATACTGTAGAATCCGCATAGTAACTCCCCTCATAGTGATCAACCGGTAGTATGGCCAATTTAAAATATAACCTGATTCTACTGTATTACTAAAGGATGTATAAAATTGTGTGAATCTGTGTTTAAATTTCATTGGACGAGTAGGCTCTGAGTACGCGTGACGTCTACTTGTTTTTGCTCGTTAATTTTTGTGTGTTTTTACGAAATTTAGCGAGTAAAAATAAACTCAGAACTAGAAAAATCCCTTCCTGAATCACCAATAGTTGTCAAAAAGGAACTGTGTATTTTATGTATTTGATCAAAATTCTATTTGCAAAATCCACGTCAAGAAAAAATGGCCTACTGGGAACTTATAAATAAAATTATTCATTTGAACATCGATATCAAGAGCAAATTGTGAAGATCTCTACCAAAAAGAACACATTCCTGAATTCGCCCAGAAGTTTTTGCTGTAAGTGACATGAACACTGCTTTGGAAGATTTTAACAGTCATCGTCTGGGGATATGAACCTAATGACATGAATGGGCTTTGAATGGGATTGGATGAAGAAATTTTACATACAATTTTTATTTTGCTAATAAGTGCCTTGACATATTGCTGTAATTAAATGGATTTTTCATACGATAATAATAATAATTGAATACAACTCTTATCACACTAAAACAAATTAACAAAAATAAAATAATCACACTAATTTTATCCGTATGTGAAAGACGAACTTGCCCTAAGTACATACTCGGACATACACGACAATGAAATTAAGAAGTGGGAAATTTATTAGGCAAATAAAACCTATTTTCGTGATTTCTTGAAATAAAAATACCTCCAAATTTATTTGTCTGAATAAAAGGGCTCAATTGCCAGAAATATGCTAATGAGAGTATTAGAATCGCCCTTAGGTTTTACAGAATTACGGTATTGAGCATAAATACTACCTAAGAATGGGCTTAATGGATGTTGTGGGCTAATTTACAATCTTACGTGCGGTCAACCAGAAAACGACCAAATTTAATTCGAAAATGTACGATCTCTGGACTGAAAATAGCGAGGCCCAAAAATAGAGTTTGAAACTATTAGATGCTGCTTTCATTAAAGCCGCGCAACACAATTTATGGACTTTATGCCCTGCTCTGCTCTTTAGCGACACATTAATGGCCCATTTTTTGTTTATCAATAATCTGCCTAATTCCGGAGTGCAACAGTTGGCTAGATGATCCCGACAGTCCAAAGCATAGTAAAAGTGAGAAGAGTCTCCTCCAATTTCGCCGGTTAAATTGATTTATTGGGCAGAATTAATTCAAATTTTCCACATTAATTAAAACATCTCGAATCGAAAATTGAGGGGGCTGGAAATTGATGACACTGGTGATGAAAGGCTGGGAAAAAATCGAAGACAGAATGTCTGGCCAGACGACAAAGATGACCATCAATGATTGAATACAGATTACGATAAACTAGACGTTATGTTTTCCGTTATTTCCATTATTTAACTAAAACTTCCCTGTATTAAAGTGTACTTCCCAACTGCGTTTATATCATTCAACAAAAGTATTTTATTTTGTAGAATAATTTTTCTGCAATTTATTAAAAATATTACAAACATTTATATTAAAAAGAATTTGCCCAAGGTTAATTAATAAAGAGGTCGTGCGGATTTTCTTCAGTCTGATTCAAAATTATCACAGCACACATTTATTGTGTTGACTATACTCTTAACTTATAGTATATTTCGATACAAGTGGTGAAATACAGCAAGAATTTATCATGTATAAAATCGGTAAATATGTGCGGTAATATCCGATTTCACATGTGTATCGAACACTATTTTGTTTAGTTTTGAAAAAATACCAATTAATTGGTAATTAAAAATAAAAACCGTTCGCAGCGGCTTTTTTCAAAATATGGACACAATGTGTACAAGTAAAACAGTGTGTTTATTAGAATGAGATGATGTTGACAATTTGCGTGCAAATTGAATTATTTCAGCACTACGTGCAGAAACGGTAACAGAACCAATTTGTGTGAAGAAAAGTCTACTTTTCGATACGGAATTGCACAAAGGAAATTTACACAAACTCTTTATTTTTTTAAACCAAAAATCTAACATTTGCGATTATTTCCACATTTGGGCTCTAATAAACTTTCTTTATTCATTTTAACACACAATAATATAAATATACACGTGCTTAATTACTTTAAAAGACTTTTTTCACTTAATTTAAAGTAATTTTATTCAATCACACAAACCTAAACAAAGTTTGGCATTTCGGAGATGACGTCATCAACGAAATTTCAAGTCACAGTCGCTTTGTCAGTGTTGTTGTAAACAAATAATCAGTATAACTTCTTCTGTGTTGAGCGACTTTGGATTTGCCTTTATTACGATAACATAGATTGAAATTGGTAGAATATTGTCTTGTGAATAAATATGGTGAATAAACAATTTTTTTAACACCAAAAAAATAATCATTAAAAATTCAAAGAAAAATAATGATAGACTATGACAACATATTGAATAATACGAGTAATTTGAAATTGTGACTTATTATAATATTAGATTTTATTATATTTGGAAAGAGCACTTCAATTAGAAAAATATTTAGAATTTTATCCATAAACATTGAATTTTTAAGAAGGCAATTATAACTGAAATAGTGGCTAGACCTTAGAGAAATCTTCTAACTATTCCGATTAAGTTACAAAACTCTGGACAAGCCCAAGAAGAATAACGTTTAGGTGTGGCTGTTAACCCATAAACAGTTCAAACTAATGGGAGAAATTTCTCAGATGATTAACTCCTCGGCTCATCTCATTCCAGCCACAATGGGATTAGTCATCATATAATTAAAACCCCTGCCCTGGAAGATGACGAGTTGAAAAGTGACAAAAGAATACCACTTGCGGTAATTAAGTCATCGAATTTTATGAAGTATTCAAATTGATCATGTCTTGAAAATTCCCCTTTTTCGGTACTTGAATCATTTGATATTAGTAATTTCACCAAATATTGAATTATTCATAATTAGAATAAATCACCGTTATCAATAGTTTTTGGAGGGAATCTAAACCAAATACAGAAAAAACTATTTCAAAAGCTTCTACATTAAAATTATATCATCAGTCTGGCTCATTAACAAAAGTCATTCAAACATTTCCGCTACTCAAGTCGGAGTCCATCACAAAAATCGCGAATTTTTCCCTAAAAGCAAATTTTCATTTTATTGCTTTTTAATGCAAAAATAGCGTGACAAACAAAAATTTAAATTGTTCCCTTTCTTGTCCCATTAAACAGTTTTGCTTTTGCGGAATTTAAATAGTAGAAGGGGTGGAATAGGAATTTTAATTCCAATGTTATATTTTGCAATAATTTTATTCCGATTTTTGCGATTACAAGTTCCAGGAAGTTATCGTTTGAAATTATGACGTCGTGATTTGTTTGTGTTTGATTTGAATCGAAAAAAAGAGATATGAAAATGAATTTTTAATTTACAATAAAAAGTGTATTGTATTTTCATTATTCATTATCTATGATTTTAAATTAAAAAAGAATATAAAAATAGCAATGTGTATCCAAAATCCAAAAATTTTATTTTTGAAAATTTAAATTGGATTTATTTATAAAATTTTTTTAAAAAAATATCATTATTTTCTTATTGAAATATTCTGAAATATTCTTGTACACTCCATTTCATCCTTTTACGACTGTTTAATCGAACAAACTTTAATTAATATTTCGGAGTTTATCAATCTGATCTCAATGGGCTTATCATTGGCCATCATCTAGACTATAAATCAAAAGTCTTGGCGTGTGGGTTTTCCCCATACAGATACGGATAGTTGACGCGCGCCGCCTAGAAAGGCAGTAAGCTAAATTCATACAAAAAAGAACAGCTTGCTTTGTTTCAACCTCTCTTTCAAACTCTGTTTTAAAATAACTGCTTTAAATGTATTGTGTCTGAAAATTACCAAATTGAGACGTTCGCAATCTTGCATTTGTATTGGTTTTGTGTACAAATATGATTTTAATATTATTATTTCTTTACGTTGTTCTTTCTACAGGGTTTAGACTTAGTATTTCATCCTTTAACGACAGGCCACTTATTTTCTCCTAATGCGACAGAAAATGATCGTTTTTGGTGATGTTTTTTATTAAAATTGTTCATTATGTATTGTTTAATATACTTACGAGTATATTTGGTGATTTGTAAAATATTATATTGTTTTTTAATTGATTTTATTACTGAAAATGATTTAATTAATTGTTGTTAAAGAAAACTCTTAAAGAAATTTTCGACAAAAATTTATCCTTATTAAGATTATTTTGAAATAAGAATTTTGCATAATATTCAAGAGAAACGGGGGAAAGTGATTGTTAGCTTTAGTCAAACATCGCCTGGATTATTGAACAAATGTCTATGTAGGTTTTGTGGACATTGAACTGAGACGAGTTTAAGTGTGCGGATTTTCTGATACAAAACAGTGTTTCATCCCTTTACGATAGTTTACTGTTTACGATAATACAGAAACAGACCGTTTTTGGATATTTAATCGATATAGTTGATTATGTAATATTTAATATACATCTAGTGCGTTAACATGTTGATTTTTCGTACAAAATTATTTTTTAATTGAATTCATTAGTGAAAATGATTAAATTTACTGCTTTTCAAGAAAACTCTTAAAATATCATACAAATTTAAAAAAAAAATAAAATTGAAATTATTACTTGTATTCAACGATAGTAAATATAAATAAATGGAAATTAAAGTAATTTTAGAGCTTTAGTCAATTGAATAATTTAGTTGATGTAATTTCTTACCTTAATAAAATTAATCTGTCAAATTTTAGGATTAAAAGACATAAAGTTAATATTTTCTTTTGTAATTTCTTGGATATAGTTTCATCTTAATGATATTTAAATTAAACATTAAATATCATTAAGATGAAACTATATCCAAATTTGTGGAAATATAATCCCACATAAATTTATAGACAGATTAATTAAGATACAGAAATTGCAATATGTGTTAGTGAACAAGAGAAATATAACTTTTCACGTATACAGACAATACAAAAAATCGAACTATCTTTGAAACTATTTAATACACTTCACTTATTGACCTTGATGAATAATTAACTATTTATCAATTCTAAGTAATTGGAATTTAATTCTTTTTCTGAAAGGTGACATATCCAAACAATTAAAATTTTTATGAAAGTTATAAAAAATTCATTAGAATCCATATAAATTTACACCTATTTGTCATCTTATGTTTTAAGAATGCAATGAGTCAATTGGAGCAAATTTGAATGAAGAATTAGTACATCTAATAAAATAAGAATGAAACATTAATAATCCCGTCACAATCCCCATAATAAAAGAAACAATAACCGAATTTCGAGCTAATATAAAGGCAATGAGCGATGCAAATTTGTGTTGCAAAATCAATAAAATGTTGCCCCAATTGGAGCCAATAAAAAATTGCGTGGTGAATCGCATTGGAATTTCGTCGCATAAAATCATTTTCAAATGAGAATAAAGCGACAATATGGGGAAGAAAATTGGATTTTGGGTTATTAAAAGATTTATGCTTTGTCGGAATGGTTCATAAGGCATGGTCCATAGATATTGCTGTAATTAGTGGCTCTAAACTAAAGCAAATTGGAGAACGTCTCTTTTATTGTTATTTTGAAGCAGTTTTAGAATTTATTTGAATTTATAGTTGGGGCCAAGAAAGTGGTGGTGGTGCATTAGTTCCGAATTGATGATTGTTTTTTTCCGAAAAACATCGCCGCCTTTGACTGCCAAATAATATTTTTAAATGCTTTTCTTTCTCCCATCGCCACTGCTGGCTGCTGCTGCATTAAACGATGCGCCAATGGACGAATCTTTGACCCGATTCCCCGCTTCGGAATGGTGTTATTTTTCGGTTGCAACAATAACAGCCATAAATTCTACGAAATTGAGAAGATTTCGGTATTTTCTTAGCGTCTGTCAGTCGCGATCAGACATAAACAAAGCATTTATTGATCAGTGATCATAATTGACTTGATCATCAAATTGCATCACTCATTTTACAGTTTATTTAAGAAATTGAGAAAGAAATGAATAATCAGACGAGTGCAGAATTATTAGGTTTTGGTTATTAAGTCATTTTTGTTTCAATAAGACGATACAGTTGACAAAAAGCATAAGAAAATTGAAGATCAAACCATGTCTCTATTTGGGATAAATAATTTAAAAAAATTTAAATTGATAAAAACTTGATTTTGAAAAATTGGTTTCATATTTTACCTTAAATTTTTAATAAAAACATTATTTTAATTTTAATAATAGTTAATTATACAACAAAGTCGATAAGATAAGGCACCATTAAACACAAGGGTCGGTTTAAGCCACGAGCATAGCGTGTGCCTTAATGAAGGCCCGAGTGATTAATAATGCTTATAGACCGTGTTTTATTCAAAATTTTATGTATTATTAAAGTAAATTAGCACAAAAACTAAAAAAAGAATTCGTTGTCTTAAAATCAAATTTAAATTTATTGTCTTTCATTCACGGAGGTCACATATTAATAATAATAAAAGGCACAAGTGCTTTAAAGAATTCTTTAAAGCGCTTTTGCTAGAAGAACGACTTTGACAGAACAAATTTGAGTGTCATAATATTTAAGCTACAATAATACATAAAGTATATTTTTAATAAAAAACGCTTTTCCTGCATATTGCTGATTTCAACAAAGAAAAAAGTTATGAAAAATAAAAGAATATCATACGAAAGTAGAAAACAAACAAAAGTATATGAATTTGATGATACTTTAGAGACATGCATTTTTGTGGCATAAAATTGATATTATAGCATTAAAATTCATTCTGTTAAAGTCTCTTTTAAAATAGAAGAAAACAATAATTATTTAAAGAACTAGAGCTATTTCTTTATTATTAAAGTGTGATCTCAGTGAAAGAAATTAATTAAATTATTATATCGAAGTCAGTTCCGTTCTACATGGTTTAACTGTATAAGCGGATGGTTTTACTGTTTTAATGGATGGTTTTAAAATAAACATAAATATTTAATGAAAAACCTATATAGGATATCTCTATCAATTACGACTACTTAAACCGTTTGCAAGTGAGAGATACAAGATATAATTCTTACTCTATCACTCCGAATGTGTGTGACTGGGAAACTAAATTTTAGATATTAAATTTTAATTATTTAAAAATGTTTGAAACACGGTCGATAAGTATTATTATTAAACACACAAGCCGAATGATATGCCAAAAAATCTTGGAAAACACAAATAATCTGGGCAGACCGAAAAAAATGAAAAAATTGAATAGTTTTATATAAAACAAAATGTTTATTTTTTATATCCCTCAGTCTCATATGGTTAAATATCGTATTTAAACTGTAATCTTGTTCTATTTACATAGAAAATATATTTTTTCAATATGTATAATTAACCCTATGATTATTAATGTTATTAATTTATTTTCTTACAAAACTAAATCTATAGGGGAAGTATGTACAAAATGGCAT
>JXOV01018090.1:0-14120 GCA_001014945.1 Clogmia albipunctata | reverse complement strand
TGGTGTCAAAAATCGATTTAATTGTCTTTAAGATTATTATATTTTATTTACATTGTATTAATGAACCCGTGCGTTTTGTGAGTTTTTACTCGAAAAATACAGCTTAAGATATCTAAAAAACAGTTAAATACTTTCAAATGGAAAAAAGTTTAATCTCTTCAAATTTCAATTAAGATTTGTTTGTCAATTAAATTGGAACTCATTAACATTTTAATTGCAATTTATGCGGGATTTATGTAATGGTCTCCTTTTTAGAACCACAATTTCATAGACGTGTTGTTTTTCTTTCGGATAAACTTTTCTGATTGCCATTTAAATATTTGCTCTCGAGGTAATTACCTCTTGGAAGTGTTATGAACGTGGTTAGTCATTTAGGAAATTAAACAAACAAACTTTATTCATAATTATAATGTGAAGCAACTTATTCCGAGGAATGTGCTCAAAGAGAGCATAAAATAAGATTAAAAACAGGTATTTGCTAAAATAGTTTTGTGTATTTGTATAAATGATTCGTTTATTTCTATAAAATTTTTTTTTAATTAAAAATAGGTCAAATGTAAGTGTTTATAAATAATTCAGGAATCAGAAAACGAGGCGCCTTCAACAATCAATCGAAGAATTCCCGTGTTTTCCAAATTCTTCGGAAGTTAATAATATCATATTTCCTTATTTTCGTTCATTTTATTTTTCTTTGAATTAATTCTCATAGAAGATAATCTTATATGGCTTGAATTGTATAGATTGATATTTATTACTTTTTCATTGTTATTTTATGGAATTATTGCAATGAACGTGCTGAAATGTTTACCTATTCATGAAAGTTTAATATTTTGTGGAAATTTTGATCAATAATTAAGTTTTATTTATCCATGAGCTAAAATATTAGTTATTAGTGTATAAAGTGCGGTAATTGATGGTTTTTTATGCATATAAGCTTTATGGTATGACGGAGGAGTACGAAAACTATACGAAAAATAAAAACAAGCCAATACACTCATGACAGATATACAACAGTTTCTGTAAACCACATTTTAAAATCTCATATGAAATATAAATTCTGTGGGTGGTAATTTAGACACAGTTTACGTGTACTCAAAAAATTTCCCTACCATATGTGTCATTTTTACATGATTTGATCTAAAATCATTGAAATAAANAAAAACAAGCCAATACACTCATGACAGATATACAACAGTTTCTGTAAACCACATTTTAAAATCTCATATGAAATATAAATTCTGTGGGTGGTAATTTAGACACAGTTTACGTGTACTCAAAAAATTTCCCTACCATATGTGTCATTTTTACATGATTTGATCTAAAATCATTGAAATAAATTTTATTTCAATTTTCTAAAAATTAATTTTATCATATCAAAACACTTTTTTTTTAAATTTCATAAAAATTTAATGAAAAAATACCTAACAAAGGAAAAAATACCAAAATTGGAGCATCGAACCTGTATCCTCAAATTTAATTATCATATATGTACCAATTAAGCTATTAAAATCACTGATGAGAAGTGTTAAATAGTGATTTTTATGGGAATAATTGTTTGAAATCTACATATCACATAAAAAATTCTGAGTGTATGGAGTGACTACCGGTAATTTAGAAGATGCAGAAACTTCAAATTTACACATAGTATTACTCTCAACTTAACAATCTCCAAATTTATATAGTAAAGGATATGTAAATATGTAAAAACTGTTCGCAGTGCTTTTTTTTTTAAATTGTGTGGACAAATTAAAAAAAAACACTGCGAACAGTTTTTATTTTTAATTATCGATTAATTGGTATTTTAGACAGAATTAAACAAAATTTGTGTACAAGTAAGACAGTGTGTTTATTAGAGTGAGATGAGAATACTCACAACGAAATGGTTTTGACAACAACATGTATTTTCATTAAATTGGTGACAATTTGCGTGAAGAAAAGTCTACTTTTCGATACGGAATTGCACAAAATCGGATTGTAGGTGGACTTGGAAGCGTCATATCGAGGATAAAGTGGAGCATACGAATATCAGATTGAGAATGTATGATTTGGGTGGAATACCCGTTTGACCAAGGATCTGAAATTGTTGATAATCAAGACCGCAGTGATCGTGATTTTACACCCTCGTAACACAATTCAAAACTATCCTTTCACTTATTTTTCATATTGATAAGAAAATTTGAATTTCATGTTCTGCGGTTAATGGAATGTGGTATTCAAAACAAAAGTACAAAAAAAACTCCTTTTGAATTTATATAAAAATAATTGAAATTATCAAAGTATCAAATATAATCCTTCTTTTTTATAATCTATGAACCATTTATAATGCTTGTACAATCTTTTACGATGTACATAATAAGCTTTTAACGACTGGAATCCATTAAATAAATAAATAAATAAATAGTCTTTTATTTTTAATCTTTATCCTCAACGGATCTATTGAAATCATGCTGAGCAATTTAATATATGCGGTGTGATTTGCAATTTTAATCCCTTTTGGGTGTTACATGTTGAGCAGTTTTTTCAATCTATATTTATATTCAGATTTGGATCATTTCCCCCTTAAATACCGGAAATGAGATTTAAATTTGGGTATTAGAATTCTGGGAGGGAAATTGGTTGTCTCATTTTTAATGTTTACACATCATTGACGGATTTTCAGATTATAAGAAGAGGGGAGCAGGAACAGGAAAAAAGTAACTGCAAGTAATTGATTGGCGGAAATAATTTCCTTTGTTCCGCTCCGAGACGAGATGCTCCATTTGGTTGACCGTTCACTCGTTTAATTGACAATTGTTCTCTGTTCCTTTATTGTCCTGTAAACTCCCGTTTTATTACTTCTGACATTTCGCTTTACATAATGCGAAAATTGGCGTTGGTTAGAGTCCAAATTGTATTATTATGTTTTGACTTTTTGGTAATATTTGTTTAATTTTTTAATTACTATTAGGTCGTCCTACTGAAAGTGGACACCTAGAGTTATATTTTTAAAAGACCGTAACTTTTTTATTAATCAATATTTATAATTGAAACAAACGGCTTTTTATACCTAGTTTTATTCTAGTTAAAATTTTTAATCAAAACACAATAAATGACGACATTATTTTTAGTACTTAATAATTATCGTTTTGCACTTTGGTTTTGAGATAAGCAATACGCAGAAACAAATATCCAATGGGTTAATTTTGATAGATTTGTCATTAATAAGATAATTATATTATTGTAACAAATTTAACCGATATTTCCAGAGCTGCCCAACCATATGGTCTAAGGATTGATGAGGCCAAGACGAAGGAGATGAAGTCAGACGGCTCCAATGCCGATGTTTTTTGGAAGGGATTCGTATTGAACAGGTCCAGAAGTTCAAGTACTTGGGTTCTATTCTGGAAGAGCGAATATTGGCTGCTACGATAGACGAATAGCCGAATTGGAACTGCAACTGCTGCATTTGCTACACTGAAGCGGGGTTTATGGAGTAGAAGCAACGTCTCAATCAAGACTAAGATTCTTGTGTACCGGACGCTGGTTCCCCCTTCTCTTTTATATGGATCAGAGACCTGGACGTTAGTGAAAACCGACCTGGACAAATTGTAAATTGTAAAAATTGAGACGGTATCCGCCATGGCATATTGCATGGGGGAGGAGAAGTCAAGGGGAAATAACCGATTCTTAATTTCGGAACGACAGTGAAAAATTTATCAAATTTTTATGTTAATAAAGAAGAAAAATAACAGATTTCAGGAAAGAACTGTAATATTGAATTTTAAATGTAATTTATTTTTGGTTTTATCCTGGGGAGAAAACAGAAGTTGTAAGTAATCGAACAAATTATTGAATTTCAGGAATTCAAGTTTTTCTATTGCAGAATAAAAAATTAATGAAAAAGTGAAAAGGGACCAATTTAATTGTCTTTGAGTTCAGGATAAGAACTTCCAACAATTATCATGTCCCGTTCCATTGTTCTTTGTATTCATTTCCTAAGCTAATACTTAAAGATCCCATATTTTATTAAACAGAAAAACGCTGTCACCAATTTCTGGAAACCTATCCAACACACAATTACAATTTAAGGGCTTGCAATTCTATGTTCACATTCGAATTACCTCTCCGATTATTTGTAACAAAGTAAAAAAATCAAAGGAATATCGAGTTTTTATTGTGATCCTACTTATAAAAGGTCAAATTACCCTTTTATTGATATTTATTGAAAAGGGATTATTTAAAGACTTTTTTCAGTATTCAGATATATTATATGAATATTTCAATTCCTGAGTACAATGTAAAAGGGATTTTTCAATAGATTAAGCCAAATTATAAACTTTATTATATTACAAAAAGGACATTTCTGTATCAATGTCTATTGATATTATGTATACAAAGATTTACTTTAATAATTCAAACAAAAAATTGAAAATAATAATATAAATATTTGTCCTTCCTTTGAAATTAATTTAAACATTTTATTACGGATTGGAATCTTTTAATGAAAAGTCGGGCCAGACCACATTCAATGGCCATTGACCCAAAACTTTGGCAATATTTTCATCCATTTATTCTGAGACAGCATTTGAATAAATAATAGACGACTTTTCTTTCAATTCGAGAATAGGACTGGGTTCAGGTGGCACTTTTCCAATGCCTTGGAATGAAAGTCGAAATGGGACTCGGTTTAAGGTGGAATGGGTTTTGTTTCTTAAATTATTTCCATCAAAGCCAAGAAATTTAATCAATAAGGAAACGTTTCAAGGATTTCATGAACCTGGAATCCTATTCAAAATAATTATTATTAGAAACTTAATCCAACCAAAACAAGTAAATAGTTTCCCGATAAACATAATCGTTAAGAAGAACTTACATAACAACTCGTAATAAATAATGGTTTTGATATTTTCATAAGAGTTCATCATTCAAATCATTTCGAATACTCGTATAATTAATATGTAGGAATATGTAAATGTTAATTATTTTCAAAGTTCATGTAAATACAGAATGTAATTCAAATAAGTCTTATTTATTTAACGTGGGGATTTGTACAAGATTAAGAATTGTTATTTTTGCTTTAAACAAAAAGATATTTGTGTTCAGTTAAGAAAATCATTAGCTAATTTGAAATAAACTTATTTTCCGAAAACAATATTACGTATAATGTAAGAATGTTCTTCATACCAGATAAATTTATCAAACTAAAACGAGGCGTTCCCGTTCCAGAGGTTGTAAAAGTGGAACGAGTAAAAAACAATTGTAACTGTTGGACGGACTAATTTTCACTGATTAAATGGGAGCCACAAATATCGAGGAACAACCGAATCTTTCTGCTGGTATCGTATTTGAATGCATTTTTAAAAATAAGTAACAAAAGGACTTTGTGTTGGGCTTATGTTGGTAAAAACTTGAAAATGTCTTTTGCATAATGATAAGTGCTTGATACTAACCACATAATCGCAAATGAGTTATAGACTTGCTATTAGAGCGTTTATTGTAATTTATTTATGCGTATGAGTTCTTGTTCCAAATTTTTACATTATTGCGTCAAGGAAGACTACCAATTTCTTGCAGTTTCGTCCGGATTTCTCTCAAATCTTGTTATTGGACATATTCTTAATATCATATGTGCCGTTGTTTGAAATTCTGAATTCTGGAATTCACCACAATTACAGCCTTGATCGGTAACCATTCCCCACTTTGATAGCATGTAGTTACATCGGCCATATCCTTTTCTAAACCCATTGTTTCCGTGGTAATCCCAGCTCGTTTGTTCCACAGCCGTGGAAGTCAAAGGCGGTTGAGGACAGTCTACAACTGTCCCATTGGTTCTCCCAAGCAATAATTGGGTTGAATTTCGATTCTTCTAGATCTTTATCTGCATCTGTGTCCTAGCCTAGACATCCTCCTCGAGATGGAATCAAATTCCGGGCGGATATTTTTCTAGCGCGAAAAAGTTTCCATCAATAACATTGCGAAATAATATTCATAGCGAGTTATAAATAAGTAATGGCCAAAAAAAAAATAAAATGGGCGGATTGACTGGATCCGTTTACAACTGGTCTAGGTGCTATTAACTGACACTGAAAAACAAACAGTCACGTAAAGTCTAACACCCGATGTTTGAGGTTGAGACTACCCCTAGTTCCGTAATGGAATGTCGTGGGAATAGTTTTTTTAGATCTTTAGCCAGAAATAAGGACGGGTATTGGGATTTCAGTCTATTTCTGGGTTTTTTGCTTCAAATCATTGTGTATGGGTAATCTTGGCAAGCTTTCACAACATTTCAAATTTCTGGTAACCAGTCCTTTGGAGTTCATTGTAATTGGTAATTAAAATTAATAACTATGATTACAAAGAAAAAAGAGCAGCTAGCTTAAACCTAAACTCGAAACGGTTGTTGAGCCATCCCTAAAGATTTTACATATATATATAATTATAAATATATATAGCAGAAAGAATGCCCTTTATTGAATATTACTACTAAAAGCGAGTATAAGAAATGATTATTGATTATTGAAAAGATTTCCCCAAAAATTAATTCATAGTTAATTGTGTTTTGTTATTTAAAAATCATTTGAAAGAATATTATTTTACTCCTTTTTTAAAAAATAAATAAACACGACATATAATGAAAGACCATTTAATCTAAAAAAGCTTATCAAACTTACCAATTCCAAAGAGTATAATGATGAAACTCATACAAAGCAAAGAAAATCTGTATTAAGTACGTGTGAGAATCAACATCGTCATTGAAAGCTCAACAGTCATTTACAAATTTGAGAAACGTGCAACAGAGTCATTAGAGATAAGAGAAACCTTCAGTGTTATTCTCTGAGTAGAAAAAGAAACAGAGAATAATGGACCAGAGGGAGAGTAGTAGCTCTTTACTCACTGAATCCAAGAGTTTGGCAACAGTTCAAAATATAAATTTAAACTAGTAGATTCAGGAGAATGAAGAGAGTTTGTTTAAGAGCTCTTTCTCCTTTTTATAGGGCAACAGTTCAAAATGAAAATAAGCGTTATAATAATCGCAAGTGAGACGCTGAAGAAAGCGGGAAAGCTCTGTCAACTAAGCTTTGATAAACATATTTATGGTATTTCGTGAATTTATTAGTGCCAATTTCCTTGAAGTGGATAAATTCTTTATTATTTCTATTATTTGATAAATTCGCATTAAGGCAAATTGCGAATAATGGCAAATGTAGTGCAGTTTGGAAATTCATTGGATTAATGTGTATTCACACGTATAAAATTATTTAAGAGAAATTTTAGGAATTAAGCTAATTAAGGTTTTAATTATAATTCCCCCTAAATATTTCGTTTGCACTTAGAGAATTTGCCAAACGAAAATACTTTGATATCTGTTTGATATGTAATTAGTTTGTGATACTAAGAAAATTTGAATAGTATTAAATATTTGTTAAAAGCTAATTAATTTATGGAGCTTGTGAAAAATATTTTAAAAGCTTTATATAAAAAAATATTTACATACACATAAGTTTGTGCAAAAAAGTGAGGATATTAAATTAAATTACGTGTGACGGTATACATTTTTGGACACACATTTTCAGTCAAGTTTTTATATAAGGACCTATCAAATAAATTTGGGTTTTCTCAGGTATATAGCAGGGATCAGCCCAGAGCGAATTTTGATGAACACAAGCTTCAACGTTCATTTGGACCGACACAGAATGAATTTATGTTTTATGTACATAAAAATTGTGTAAAATTTTGGGATTTCGCTCGTTTTACGTCTCTCCTGTTTGTTCAACTGCAAAATATAAAACGGCACCTTGAACTTTTGCCAAAAGCACTCTTGGGAATTTGCTAATGTCACCCCCCCCTCTTCGTCGTCCAAAAGTCGCCGCATGTCCACCAATCGGTTTTCGTGTGTTTTTATGATGCGGAAATTCAGTAGCATAAAAGTTTCATAAAAGAGGCCGTGAGAAGATTATGAGGATCTTGTCATTGGCTTTACTTCCTCTATTCAGTGAAGAGCACAGTTTTTTTGGTTGCTTATTCCCAGCCCGCCTTTTGATATACACATTTCCGCCCATTGCGTCCCTTATTCACTGTCAATCAAATCTGACTATTGTAATGGCGAGATAAAGAGACCCTTCCCTGCCTAAATGTCCCAGCAAAGCGATGGTATTTATCTATCATGTGACAGGGTGTTTAATTTGTTTTAAAGTATTTCGAATATTAAAGTGATCATTAGAAATATAAAAGAATGTTTAAATTATTAATAGGTCAAATTATTTCTTGTTATTCCTTTTTAAAAAGGATATTTTACAATCTTGTGTCAATACGAGTAAGCGAAATTAAAGTTTAGACACTAGTCAGAAAAATATATTATTACTCATTATTATACAGTTATTTGTGTGATGACTTTACATAATTATTGTAAGAAGCAGTGCTTTTGACTCGAGGAGGACACATATTTTTTTCAAATGTCTTCAAAATAAATATTAAATTTAATTGTGATAATTAATTCTCAGTATAATATAGTTTGTCACCCGGGTTCGATCCCTGGGCGGGTAGGATTAATTGGGTCCTTTTCAACTGCTCTAGGTGCTAATAATTGACTAATAATACACTGAAAACAAATATTCATGAAAAGTCTAAGCCCGTTGGTTGAGGTTTAGACTCCCCATGTTCCTTACAGGAATTGAAAGGGAATTTTTTAAAAATATAGTTTGTCGTATAAAGACTAGAATAAAAAAAACTTTGCCCTTTTGCTCAAGAAAAAATTAGACATCGCGAGCCAATTCAATTCGTAGAATATAACTTACTTTTTCGTACTAGTGCGGTAAAAGTGTAACATTTTCTAACTTGTTAGAAAATGACGAAACTTAAATCTATAAAAAAAATCTGTCTTTGTGATGCAAAGATAAACAAAACTCTTTTGTAATTTGAAAACGAATTATCAGTACGTAATTTTTCTTCTTCAAAATATATAAAAAAAATTAATAAAGAAATATTTGACGTAATAGCGACCTGGATCATATACCTAAGTGTTACAACTGAACAATAAATGAATCTTAATCTTTGTCATTAATTTCGAGTTTCTGTTTGTGCACAAGTGAATAAAGTTCAAACTTTGAAAACTTGTGTATAAAATAAAACATTATGAAACTCATATTAATAATAAAAGTTAAATGTTCGATACGAAATTAAAAAAAAAGTGAATTCTGATGTAGAATTTAACACTTCGAGTCACTTTTTTTTATGGTTAATTATCAAAATAATGAGTAATTTTTTTATTATTTGAAAAATATGCACCATTTTACAAGCCTTTAAAAAGAAGTTTATGCAATTTCGTATCGAAAGGTAAGTTTTTCGACATCGAGTTGAGTTTCATGTGTTGTACCGCACTAGTGAAAATTTAAAATTTTTATTTCACTATTGAAAAGTCATAATCTACAAACAAATTAATCTGAAATACAAACTTCTGGAGCCGTTTTGAACAATAAAATGCACATTATTTAAAACAGGCCGTTAAAATAGTCATATAGGGACCGATAACCAATCAAATAGTGATCGTTATAACATTAAATATTTTTATGCATTTGTGTTGCTTAATATTGATATTACGACACTGAATTTTGCTCTGTCAAAGTCGTTATTATAGCACAAGTGCTTTAAAGAATTCTTTATTATTAAAGTGTGATCTCCGTAAAGGAAATCCATTAAATTTATATGGTCGTCTGTTTTGAAGGGCGTGGCTTACCTGTAATTTGCCAGTATTAACGATTTTGTTTTTAAATTTTATTGGAAATTTTGCAATTACGGCTTGCGGCTATGAGTAAGAGAGAGAGATGCAAAATATTCGGCTATGAGTAAGAGAGGGATGCAAAATATTTATTATTTTTTTTATTTTTGTGTAAATTTAGTTTAAAAATGCATAAAATTTGGTATAAAACACAGTCGATAAGCGTTATTAAACACTCGGGCCTTCTTTAAGGCTCTCGCTACGCTCGTGGCTTAAAATATTTGCGTGTTTATTAATGACTTATCATATCGACCTTGTTGTATAAATAACTATTAAATTAGTTTTTATTACCACAAAAATATCATAATAAAAGATTATTAATAACCGATAACCTTTAAGGTTTTGAATATTGAACGATTTTTCTTAAAACTTTTGGATAAAGATTATATTTATGTAAATGAAATAAAATTAATATTGTAAAATTATATTTTTCGTAAACAATACTTTAGAAGATGAGATTTTGTACTTACATGTTGATCTATATTTAACGGACGGAAATTGATCAAGGTCTTTGATTGAAGCGTGTAATTGATTACTGTTATAGAATTAATGACTCGAATCTCAAGTATCGATCGATCTAAATTATTCACAAAGTAATTGTGAAGTTGGCGAAATGTAAATTGTTGATTGGGGCTATTAAAATCTGGAAAGAGAGCAACTTGTCAGGGCTTTCAAAATGCCATTATTTTAATCGAAAATCTGCCTCCTCCACCAAGAACTGCGAATCGATTTTGCTGTTCATCTTTTATAGATCAATAAAGAGCACATAAATAAAAAGAAACAAAAACTCTCTCCAACCCCCCAACCATTTATTCGATGTAATGCGAAGCCTAAAAGCATTTTGTTCTTCATTTTTAATCTGAATTTCGAATAAATATTTGCTTATTATAATTCCATTTAAAATTATGCTGCGATTTTTATGCGCATGAATGTTTTCGCAATGTTATAATTAAGCGTTTCCTATTAAACGGAAATTGAATGTGGAATCGTGCCCGAACAAGTTAACTTGAACAAATGTTATAAATAAATCACTCTCTGTTTTGGCGATTATAAATTTCTTCTTGCAAAGAAATGTTTGGGAAATCAATTTAAATGTTAAATATTTTGATAAATGGGAACAATCACATTTCAATTTACAAAGAAAAACAACATATTTTATAATACAGTATTAGGTAAAAGTATTAGTACATTTGAATAATTCTTAAAGTACGTATTTCATACACAAAGAGTTATTTATTTTACGTAAAATGAATTTTTTAAACATTAAAATGTTTCCATAATTACAAAAATCATAAAAATCATGTTTACACTTGATGAGTATATAATACTATGTGCAGTTTCACTGTTAAATATCAATCCTCAAAATGTACTTTGAGGAAGGAATGCAATTTTCATTAAAAAATCCAACATTCAAAATATGTCCTTTATTATTATCAATTATTTATAAATCTATAAATAATTAACAAATTATTATTATTACATTGAATCACAGCAATTGAATTTTTTATCGTTAAAGATGGTGAGAAAGTCGTTTCATGCTTTAATAATTATAAGTAATGTGTGGGAAAAATGAACCATAATTAAATACGAATAAAGTTCTAGAAAACGAATGAAATGAGTGAATTTCCTAAAAGATAGAAGTGTTTAATTATATGCTTTTTCAACAAGCTTTTTACAAAAATTTTTACAATTCGAATATTTATTCACGAATTTCAGAATTAAAAGTACTAAATTTATGCCCATAAACACATACAAATAAAGATCTGTCTGTTAAGGACAAAATTAAAGAAAAAATTTACAATTGGTCATTTAATCCGGAAAAATTTAATTTGTGTAATAAATCTTGACCTAATTTATGTTAGTGACAAGAAAAATGTCAATATTTTTCTTTCATGCTACTTAGATAAAAGTAGTAGCAGTTTAATTTTGGTAAAAAGTACTGATGTATTGAATAATGTATAACTAAACAGGGTGGAATTATGGCGGACTTTATAGAGGAATTATTGTATATATAATAACAAACGTTGGTTCAAAATAAAATAAAACTTTTTAGAAAAACATTTATTTAATCTTTTAATCTAGACGTAAGATTTGAAAATTTCAATAATTTTTTAAAAATTCGAGCGCCAATTTATTTACAATGCACAAAACACTTGATAGGAATTTCTTAACCCACAGATCTTTTTTAAAATATTCGCTATTATCGTGATCATGAAATTTTACATAATTCATCAGATAGTGTCCTAGTGTTGTTATAGTATATTTCGATACAAGTGCTGTAATAACCGATTTCACATGTGTATCGAACGATATTTTGTGTAATTCTGAAAAATATCAGTTAATCGATAATTACTATCAAAAACGTTACCAACGGTTTTTTCAAATTGTGGAACAACAACTTACAACGAAATTTTCAAATTAAATAATAAATTTGGTTATGACAACAATATGTAATTTCATTAAATTGGTGACGATTTGCGTCCAAATTTTCAAACATTTCAGCACTCCGTGCAGAAAAGCAAACCGTTACAAAACCAATTTGCGTTTGCGTTTGCGTGCACAAATAATTATTAAAGATTTAATTATGCTTGTCTAAAAATTTCCAATAAAATTTGTTTAAAAAATTATATATATTTCAATAAATTATAACCCTACTGTATTTGTCGAATGAATAAAAATTTATTAACTGTATTATTTACGATATTCAACTTCGACCTTTGGATTAGGATCGAATTTATTTATTCTAACCTTTTTACGAACGTTTATTTAACATTTGGTTATTTTGTATCAAAGTGGGAGATTTCGGAAACATGAGGATCCTCTTTTTATTCCTTTTTCCATTTAAAAATCAAAATATATGTCTTTACAAAAAACGGATATTTTCTATTTAATTTATAGTCTAATTTATATTCCATAATCCTAGAATCACATAAGCGTGTGTTTCGCAAGGAGAATTCCAATTAGTGTAATAGAAAACTTTTACTAGGCATAAAATACGGTTTGTAATCAAGTTAGTGTCATTGAATTAACTTTACAACATTTAATAAGGAATTAATTGTATTTCGGCTTGCAAATATTTGCAAAAGAGCTTTTATCACGGGATTCGGGTATATACGCTTTTTCCGGTTCAGTGACTTTCTGTTCAGGCAGCCGTTCATCAGGCTCAGGGCTCTCCTCTCCGCATTCAAAGGTTTGTCATTATCATTATGATCTAATTAAAAATTTAATGTAAACGGTTAGGTGCAAATATCACATAAATGCCCCACTTAATTACTGTTCATCATTTCAGCCCAGGAGGCTTTATTTAATGGCCATTTCTCTGAGTAGAAGAAGAAAAGCCTGCTCTGCCCGAGGAGGAGACATGTTCTTTTTAAGGACAATAAAAGGCGGTCCCTTTAAAAGCGAAATTAGTGACGTTCTTTTTATTGTTGGAACGAAAATTGCAAATAAATGGGACAGAGGATATGGATGAATTATGACGAAGGGACCGAATGAAATGCGGTCGAGGAGGGACTTTCGAATTCATCATTTCGGTGGACCATTTAACAGCTGGTGTTCCTCACCCAAAATTAATTATCATTTAATGTTGAAGGATCACCAAACCCGATCAATACTCGGGACCTGTTGTCCTCTGTGTTTATTTGCCAATTGGAGAGTTGGAAGGGCAAAAAGTACGTGAAACTGGGGTGGTCACGTCTTGAGGGTTAACAAATACTATATAGTTTTATTTTGTCTGCTTCTCGTGTTTTGTTTACAAGATCTCATTCTTGTTAATTTTGCCAATTAGCAAGAATGATGGATTTTGTGCCTCAAAAACCATTAATTTCATCGGAAAAAGTTCTAAATTTTTAATTCTTATAAAATTTAAATAACATAATTGGTTTTTATTTGGGAACAGTATTATTATTTTCTGTAAAAATAAAATACCCAAATAAAACCACCCTTTAATAAAAACGTATTTTATTTATTAAAGATAAAATAAATACGTATACATTAGAAGTCGTGTATGTACAATTTAATTGGCTATAAATTTTCATTTCCCTTTTAATGCTTAATTATTTGTTGATTTCATACTCTCGATCTTAAGACGCTTTTTCCTGAAAACAGATAAGACAGATGTGTATTTTCCTAATTATCTTTTAATACCTTACAAGGGCGGGCGGGCGCGATTAGCACAAATCCTTTCAACAACAACTTGATATGAAGCATTTGCGTTTTAAGAGCAACATTATACGGGTCTATCTAATGAAAAAGCACAGTTTTGGTTTTTTTTCAACATCGAAATATGGTCTTTAAATGGCTTTATACAATAAATGAAAATTAAACTTAGTAAAATTAAAGATACAGTTACTCCTGAAAGTATTCG
>JXOV01018077.1:0-10591 GCA_001014945.1 Clogmia albipunctata | reverse complement strand
GTGAAATAACCTATACCTATAACTATATATTCCTCTAAAAAATCATTTTTAAATTTACAAAACAGTTTAAATACACTTTATGCTACAGATTTAAACAATAACATCGTTTAATAATGCATCTCTTTTAAATTCTGTAATTGTTTGAATAACATTAGTACTCTTTGGTAAACATGGTGTTTCCATGTTTGACCATAATTAATTTTTTATGTTTTACGTCATAAAACAGATACAAAAACAACTTTTGCAAAATGTAAACAGTTTTAATTGCCGCAAATAATAAATTTTGCTAATAACTTTGTGAGAATCCCCAAATTGCCCATTCAAATGGCGGACATAATAAGAACAGAAATAACTTTCCCAGAGATGAGCAAAAATATCGCAAAATTTGTTTTGTTAAAGGTAATTTACATGCAAATCATAGTACCAATGGAAGGTGTACACCAAAATTGGGGATGGGTCGCGGTGAATTGGTAGGATTCGTCGTCAAAGATAGAAATCTTAATTTCAAGCGTGCCGTCCATTTGAAGTGAATGACTTCATCTTGCCAGATTCCTAATGAGATGGTCTTGGCCTTGGCTTATCTATTTGATTGCCCTGTGCCGTGTTGCTTTATCAGACACTCTCTCTCATTGTTGCTCTAAAAAACGTAATACCACCTAGATTTGTGTGTTTTATTAAAGCAATGATGTCATGATAATAAAAGTAGTACAGGTTATGTGATTTTGCAAATATGTTTGTTTAATGAGTTGTTATTTGGACAAGATTAGGATTTCAATTAAACTGTAAAACTATGATATCAATTTACTGAATGTCATCGAACGACAGCTTCAACACAAGTCGTTGAGCAAATATTAGAGTAAAGGACCCACACTATATAATATTTTTTCTTATTGATAGGTTATTTATAGAAATTAGAAAACAAGAAATTTGATTCTAAAAAATATAACCCATAATATGCTGACTGCAAATATGAACATTCCTTTAAAATTTATATACATAATTTTCATATTATATTGTTATATGTAATTTAACATTGTATTACTAGTAGTATAATACATTAATAAGTAATAAAGTCTGTCCTCAAAGAATCTGCCCTGTCTATTCTCTTTAAATGAATACAATTTTCGTAAAAACAAAGATAACTCTTTTAAACTACCAACTTTGATGGTAAATAAATAGCCTAATAATTTGNTATGTAATTTAACATTGTATTACTAGTAGTATAATACATTAATAAGTAATAAAGTCTGTCCTCAAAGAATCTGCCCTGTCTATTCTCTTTAAATGAATACAATTTTCGTAAAAACAAAGATAACTCTTTTAAACTACCAACTTTGATGGTAAATAAATAGCCTAATAATTTGGTTCAATTCCGTATCGAAAAGTAGACTTTTCTCCACGCAAACTGGTTCTATAACGGTTTACTTTTCTGCACTGAAAGATGAAATAATTCAAAATTTGCACACATATTATCATCAATTTAATGAGCGGTGAACGGTTTTATTATTAATTATCGATTAACTGATATTTTTTTCAGAATTACACAAAATAGGGTTCGATACACATGTCAAATCGGTTATTACGGCACTCATTTACCTAAATTCGTGGCGTATTTTGCAACTTGTATCGAAATATGTTATTTTAAAACAGTTTTTTAAAAAAATAGATTAACTAAGTTAAATTAAAAAAATTATTCCACTAGATCGACGCCTTATTGTTTTATAGACAAAAATAAACAGTACTGATTCTAAGTGGACAGACTTTAAAATAAGGGCATTTTATAATTTCTTTTATTTATGTATTTAAAGAAGAATTCCCAGAGGCCATATTAAAATATTAAAAAAATATACATACACATATTTGGAATTGAAGTGCTACTGATAATTTGAATTACATATATAAAAATAGATGACAATTTAAATTAAATGTAAAATCGAACTATATTTTAATATTTGTGCATTTTATTAGCATAAAATTAATATTA
Source organism: Clogmia albipunctata (assembly GCA_001014945.1). Taxonomy (NCBI): domain Eukaryota; kingdom Metazoa; phylum Arthropoda; class Insecta; order Diptera; family Psychodidae; genus Clogmia; species Clogmia albipunctata. Next base: position 8,607 of record JXOV01018077.1, on the reverse strand, counting down.
TTACACTCAGATTTCAGATTTTCTGTCAAAGTCGTTTTCATAGAATAAGTGCTTTTTCTTTATTATCTTTATTATCCTTAAATTTAAAAATTTTATGATGATTTTTAAGTTTGTTTGTATAAAATTTTGTATAAAACACACACGAAAAATTGAACTTTAGTGGTAAAATATTCTCAAAGTACGGTCAGATGATGCCTTAATGAAGTGACAACTTATTTTGTAAAAAAGAGCAAGGTTTTATAATTTTAGGTATTGAACAACCAATACAAAAAAATTAAAAGCAAAATTTTGAATTTAGGCCTTCCATATGACCGTGCTTCGGTAATGTTTTACCGTTTTCATATTATATAATATCAAGTAAAACACGGACCTTCTTTAAAGCATAATGTTTATTAATTTCTTATCTTATCGACCTAGATGTATAAATTACTATTAGGGTTCTCCAGGAAAACATATTGGGATTCTAGGTATGTCATTATTGATGAAAATACTTGATAGCTTCGGGCTAGATGTTGGCTAGAATCCTGTTAATGTTGCCTATTGTTATTTAATGTTTTGTATCGATATTGTAATAAGTTGGGATGCTTATTACAATACATTTTACTTGTAAGTTGACTTTTTATATTTCTATTAAACCCTAAAAAGAATGTGATGGCATAATTTTAGAACAACTTGTGTATCCCATACAAATCATTAGAAAGAACTAAAAACCGAATGTGGTAATTTTTATTAAAAAAAAGTTATAACTATTATACCCTGGTCTTTTGTTTTGTAAAAACAGCCTTAATTATGTTCATTAATGTTTTGAATTTGCAGTTTACAAGTATTTACATTATACTGTTATGAATAGAGTCGTATCGCATGAAAGCATAATTATAACTTTCTGAATAATTAGCCTACCAAAACGGAGATTAAACAAAGGACTATAACATTATGAGCGTCGTTCAAAAAGAGAGGTGAAAGACTAAATAGTCTGAAATCTCGTGGCACTTGAGTGATTAGGAAAATTACAAACCGGCAGAGAGTTTCTGTACAGTCTATTCTCCAAGGCAAAAAGGTACACATGTACAATTTGCGACGATGACGACGACGTAGATCGTTAAATTTGCAAATGAAAATCAGGCCAATCACACTGAAAACCCCCAGAATAAAGTAGCGCTATTCATTTAAATATTCTACTCATTAAAGAGCTACTTGTGTATTCTGCATTATTCCTCCTGGTTGTTGTTTCAAGACCTGAGGACAGGAGCGCAGAGAATGACTGGGTGCGGCGAGGAGGGGCAAGAGAGAAGCAGGTGGTACTTAAAGGTGCTAAACAACTAATTTACCAAACAAAAACAGAGCAATTTTGCTCTTCGTCTTTGAATTATTTACAAACTGTATAGTGTTGTCGCTTTTGCGTCATTATGACTCCATTGACACCCGTCTCTCGTATATGGCCCCAGAAGCCATAATGTACCCTTTTACGGGCACAATTTATTGGCCACGACTCGTTTGTGAACCTTTTATGCAAATCCATGTTGTTACTCATTCATCAATTTTTTAACATTTTTCAAATATTTTTTTTTTAAGGCGGAAAGTTTTTGTTATGAGTCGTAGTTAATGGTTCTAACAATTCAAAAAAATCTATACAATTTTCTTACTTTAAAAATATTTTAAAAATTTCAAATGTACATTTTAAAACATATTTGAAATATAAAATTAAACCTCTCTCTTAAAGTGAACAGACCTACACTGCTCTATTGTGCGGTGCTGAATGGCGGATCAAACAACACTTTTATCGTTTCCCATCCAAGCGTTTCTAAGATTATTTAAAGAAATTACTATAGCAATAAGTTAGATAGGTCCAGAAATAGTGTTAGGTAGGGAGAGCAAGATCGAATTACGTAAAGGGGCGGTTATCTACCATACACCTAATGATATTTTTTTTTAATCTGGACAATTATCTAATTCATATTTGTTTATGTCAACTAGCTGAACCGGATTATGTCGTATAGTCTGAGAATTAACAAGTAAGAAGATGACTATTATTAAAAGAATTTTAAAACAATATTGAATAAAAAGTACAACAGGAATATGTTCTATATTATTATTATCCGATTTACACATTATATTTATAAAACCAGTTTATTTAATATAAGATGCATAAACAGTTTATAGTTATTAAGTGTATACCACAAAATTTACAATTTTAATTTTATTTATATAAACCCTTAAAGAACATTCCGGTGCCTTTAATAAATAATTGTAAACAAAAATTAACAAAATCGCTCAAACCGTTCTCGATAGAAGAATTTTCATTCCATTCATAAGTAAAAAAATAAGCATATGTAATAAAAACACTATTATTAATATTACGTGTAAATGACATTCAATAGTTATGAAAGTGAAACAAAATAGAGGTCACAACTTTTAATTACATAATTGGTTAATAAAAAATAAAACTAGAATAAAATCGTTAAGACACACAGATTTAATAAGATCAGTTGAACCAAAATTTATAAATTAAAGAAACATGCTAAAGTGTAATTAGGTTTAAGCATCTTGGCGGAAAAATTGTCATCTTATGACTTTTCCAAGTTTCAGATTAAAAACTGTAATAAATCATGTAAACTTGAAAGGAAAAAGTACGCTAATGTGACTCTTCCCCTTTTACATCGAAAAGTTATGGTTCATCAAAAACGTTTCTTTGGTCCAGCACAGGGCCACAAAACGTTTCGGGATTCTTTATCAATGTCGATTTTGCGGATTTTGCGATATGTACTTATATTTGTGTTGAAAAAGGATCGGCCATTAATAACATCCATTTTTGGTGTATTGAAAAGGGCATATTTAACAGCCAATTTGGTGGTTGTAGGCTCTTTGACCTCCATAAAACCCAAAACTATATTCACTTCGGTTTTTTACTGTTCTTCTCTTTTTGGGTGAGAAACATGTGTCTGGGTTTCGGATTATTTGTACCCAACAAATCTAGTCCAACGTGCTCTGCATGTAAATCACTTTCTTATGATTTTATCCAATACACACATGGTCCGTTCGTCCGCCTGCCTGTCCGAACCCATTCAAGTCCAAGTCTATTCCCTCCCCACTCTCTTCGTACACTTTTTTTTCATTTTATATTTTACACCCATTCAGTTAGTCACCCATTCATTCATTCGCCAAAGCACTTTATCATTGTATTTTATACTGATTCGTTACTTGGATCAATTTGGCAACACCATATTGCCATTTTTCGCACGACAAATTCGTATATATAGTACCGTGACTTGAAAATATATTAGGACGCTTGATAAATATTTATAGGCTTTCTTAAAATTCAGGATATTTTATGATAGAAAAAGAAATTTCAGTAATTGAAAATAGAACGACTAATCAAAAATCGAATTTCTGTTTGGAAGGTTGTAAAAACAAAAAAAATAAAATAATCATATTTTTTGTACAAAAATTAGTTAATAAGCAAACAAAGTAACACCGAATCAAAGGTTTTTTAAAATCATAAGCATAACGAAAAAATTTTGATGGAATAAAGAGCTTGTGACACTAAAAAATCGTTGACCTATAAAAATTAATACCATTAAGCGACGAAACGAAAAGATTCTAAATTCTGAATTAATTAATATAATTAGACAATCAAATTGCATGTCTTTGGAAACTGTATTTTATTTGCATGAGACTGCAATTTTAAAAATTAAAATTGTTTAAGTAATAAAGCCAATTACCGTTATTTTCGTAGTTAAGCAGACACTGCAATAACCAATCGAAGGCACAGAAAGGGTCTCATAATGCCCTTGTCCTTTGCCTCAACTTTTTGAAAATAATTTACAGAAAGTTTCTAAAATTATTATGTCCGAAAACCAAAACGACACACCGTCCACTACACAATAATAACATGCAAAATAATATTCGTGAAAAAATGTTATTTACGGATCACTGACTCAAGTGATGTGTTTAATCACCCTGAGATAGGAATAATTATTCGATTCATTACTTTTCTGTTGTCAGACTTTGGTATACATAATCGTATCTTCACTGGCTGAATCACGGATTTAATTATAATACATTTAATCATAATCGACTCAAGTCATATTTTCTCGAAAATGAAATCACCTAATTCGTGATGTAATCGCTGAGAAGAGTTTTCCGAAAGGATTTAAACTTTTCTACATCTTGAAAGGCCTTGATAAGGAAATAAGGTCATCAATTGAGGAGGTGGAGGAGGAGCGCACATCAAAGCGCCTAAGCAAGCCACTGCTGATGAACAAAACTCTTTAACAACCCCGAGGCTCTACAGGTTAATTAGACAGTCTTTTATCCCCTCTTATTCATTCAAAATGTCCATCTTCTTATTATTATAAAAGTCAGAATAAAATCACAATCTCCCTCTAAGCAGTTCTGCTAAAGCCAAGTCCGCCTTCAATTCGGTATAAATATTTAAAATTGCTTTTCCATGCAGTAAACTGCAGTGCTTTTCTTTATCCCACCTCGCCTCTTTCTCTCACTTAGATTTGTGCAGCAGCATACCGCCGAGATTCGTGGTCGGACTCGCAAAAAGTGGCATATATGGCAAAGTTGTAATGGAAAAGTTTTTCCCTCCAATTTATTAATACGACGGCTCCAGCATTAGAGAGTTCTGTATTATGGCGACTAGGCAAAAATGTTGACCTGGAGACGAATAAACCAGGTGATTTCAATGGCTGCGAATTTTTACCCCAACCATTCATTATATGATATCGCCTTCCACATTTGTAAATGGAATAATTTCCTATTTTGGACATTTGGAATTTGTAAGGATTTTGAAATTTATTTCTCATGAAATATTTATTTATTGTTAAATGCTATTTTCGCAGTAAAGAACACACTGTACTAAGATAATCGTGAGGTTGCCAAAAAATAGTTTTATGAGACTATACTTAAAAAGTAAATCAATATCATAGAATGATAAACTAAAAACAAAAAAGAACAGAACAAGATCTCATAATCGTCAATTGTAATTGTTTGTCGGGTCGACTTTTGAAACGTGAGTAAGACACATTACTGCTTCTTCAAAAACGGATCAAACCATCTTTCCAAAATTAGCCAATTTTCTGCATTTAATATATTTGTGCCAAACCGACTACAACTGCAAAGAAATTTTTGTTATATTTTTATACGACACAAACATACAGATCAATAACTTTAAATTGAAATTTTGGTAAAATTCAAATTTTCTGAAGGTCTACTAGAAAATCTGCAAACTGACTTCATTTTAGTGATGATACATGTTCAGCATTCTGTATGCACATTACTTTATACATAAAATTTAAATTTGAATTTAAAATTCAATTCACTTTGAATAGTCACTTTCGAAATGTCAATTATTAGTTTACAAAACTGCCACCAGATGGAGATCGTGTCGATTTTGAATAAATAGTCACATTCATAATCCATTTAAAAAAAGAATAACAGTGTGAAGTAAGACACTAAATGTGTTCTGTCAAAGACGTTTTTATAGCACAAGTGCTCCAAAGAATTCTTGAACGCACTAGTGATTTTTCTTTTTGCCTCCGTGAAAGATACCCAACAAATTTATAGTCATTTTGTAATCAATTTTGTTGAGTGTGGTTTAAATAATTTTGAGGATGATTTCAATTAAAATATAACGTTCTAATTGAAAGAGCAAGGTGATATTCCCCATGTGCAAGTAAGAGAAACAAGATATAACTTTTCCATCTTGCCGTTGAATTACAAAAGGAAAAAAATGTTATGGAGATAAAAAAATTTTAAATTTGATTTTAAGAAAACGATTATTTCTTATCAATTTTCGTTTTGATTTATTTCAAATTAATAAAGTTTGGTATAAAACACGGTCTAAAAGCATTATAATTCGTAAATACAACCTAGTGTTTAATAATACCTTATCTTATCGACCTAGTAGTATAAATGCAATAAGCAATATATTTGATAAAATTCTTTAGTATGATTATATCTGATTAAGAATAAAATTATAATTAAAAATATTGTGTGAAAATTATAATAATGAAATATTGTTCTTTTCTGCTGAAAATTGTGAGTGATTTGCGTTTTTAATGAATGGCAACGACGATTTATACCTTTTAGTGCTTTTTTATGGCCCCGCCGCCTAATTAACGAATAATATCTTTCTTTATAGCCCTGTGATTATAATTAGCACAATGTTGTTGAGCAATGCCCATTCAGAACCATTTATTGCGCCCAGTCTTTACACGTTTTCGACATTTTACATTACGAGTATTATATTTAAAGTCGACGCAATTATTCACAAGTCCGTTCGTCTGTCCGTCCATTCGAACATACCAATTAAAGTGAGCCCATTGCCATGGTCCATATCTAAACATTTCAAACTGAATCGACATTAAAAATTAATTTCTGACCAAAAATTCCTTCTGGTTAAATCAGTAACGGGCCTCTTTTCCCATTCAATGGCACAGCCAGAAGCCAGCACAAGTCAAATAATCACTTTCAGTCCATTTCCATTCAATGTTACTATATTGCGAATTTCGTCTTGCCTTCATACGCACATAAACGAGAGCAAATACTCGTTGCGAACTGAATGGGTAGAAACATAAAAGCGAAAATATTTTTAATTTTCGCACACACCACAAGTAACATTGTGAAAACTCTACATCTAATATCAAATTCTAACATATGCGGTGGTTCTACAACTTTGCTCGAATTTCCAGGCCCTGGTTAATATTCTGCAACCAAATAAATTTAGTTATTAATTTCAGAAAGTTTACGATTTATGTCTCTGTTTATTGACGCTAAAATGGCTTTTGATATACTGCCACTTAACTTGGACTATTAGGGAAAGTATTATTTTAATTACTGAAAATTTTAGGGTAAGTCGAAAATGGGTCATTTAACACACTTGTGACAGAAAGTAATTGAATTTTTGGAATATTATGAATAATTTCCAAAAATTAAGAAGTTTTGATTAATACTAGAATATGGTATTGAAAAATGGGTAAGAAAACTTACGAGAGAATATATCGACGGTCCGGAGGACAATGATTAACGAAACACAGACAAAGCTTGCTTTGAAAGTGCCCTATGTCCCCCTGTTGGGATGAAAAGGAAGGAAAAAAAATGGTCTGATAAATCTCCGGCCTTCATACCGGCTTATGTCAAGTTTGCAAAGAAATCGTTTAGAACGTTCTCTTAAATAATTTCTGTCAAAATTTAAATAAAATCAGCATTAAGTAATCATTGATGATGCATTAGTTTATTGGTACTGATCAGAGACCAGGATCAGTCAAAACAATGGACTGTACTCGAAAAACTTGCTCCAGAGCCCTGTTTTGAAAACGTTGCTTTCAAATACAATCAAAACAAAAGTACAGATCCGATTTAATTTGGACAGGAGCTATTCAGGAGAATGTTGTGAACGGTAAACATGTCTTCTTGTGATAATAAGGCTGGGCAACCGAGACGGGCGCTCGGGTCATTGCCTGACTCCCAAACACTACACTTATACGGGACCCGGGTCAATCGCATAAAATTGACTCTTGACGTTTTAAGCTGTGTAAACGTAAGACGCATATACGAGTACCCAAGTCAATTTCATACAAATTAACCGGGCCCTTTATAAATATAAAAACATGGGGCCCGGGCAATGACCCGGTCTCCTGTTTCGATGGTGCAGCTTTATTGACACCATCGGACATGGAAGCCATTGACTCTCGAAACTGATATTTTTACCTCGAGCTACTTCTTGTGGGGATCCCGACTGAAGCTACGATTAGGTCCTTGTTCCTATGTGTAAAGGACATGTTTCAGGATGTGTGTATGTACTTGCCTAGTTGTATTTGACAATTTTTTGCACTTGTGAAGTTGTTCCTTCGTACTTAATACTTTGGATTATTTTTTTTTAAATTTGATAACTAAAATTAATAACTACTTACGACATCGACAAGTAAGTAGTTATGCTTTAAAGTAATCAACAACAAGGCACAATTTCTTTATGCAAAATTTTAGATATAAATATTAAATTATGCAAGGCGATCAATATTAATATACTTTTGTGTAGACGATGAATATTATATAGAATTCAAATTTTTATTTCTAAGAAAGTAAACCCCTTTTATTTGGTATCATTTAAATACCTTCATATTTATTACATACACATAAAGTCTCAATAAAAACGTTTTATGAAAGAAAACATGCTATCAAAATAAGATGCGAAAAAATACAAATGCTTTTATAAACACATATCTTAAGGCAATTTTATAACGGTTAACAAGGGTCCGCAAAATATATTAAATAGATCCTAATAAATATAGTGAAAGTTTAAAATGCTCTCTTTTTGTTGTAATTTTAAATTTTATCGTAAAAAATTACTGAAAGCGCTTTAAATAATTGTTTAAATTTAATAATGAAATATTTTTTGCAATTCTTTTTTGAATGAATTGCATTGATTTGAGTATCGTAACGTAATACATTTATCACCCAAAAATATCACAGAAATTTTAATAATTATTTGTGGTACAAAGGCGAAAATTGAGACGTTTTTTAACTCAGAAACGATGAAATAAAAACTCGAGTTTTTAATCGCTTCTGAGTTAAAAATAGTTATTTATGTTAGGAATGTGT
>JXOV01018059.1:6274-18664 GCA_001014945.1 Clogmia albipunctata | reverse complement strand
CGGACCAGAGCCGCCGCCGCCCCCACCACCTCCTCCACCGTTTCCGTTACCACCCATCTGCGAGGATCCCGTCCGCCCGTCGTTCGTTATAATCGTACTTATCATCTGGTTCTCCTTGTTCTGTCGTCGCGCCGCGTACTTATGGGGCTTCATAAAGCTGAAAGAATCACATTCAACAATTAGTCATGCATGGATATGTCCAAATATATCTCTCTCAATTATCTTTCAAATGCCCAATTGTTCAAGTCTACAAATAATTATTTGGTATGATATGATTAGCACCGTGAAAAAATGTTTTTATATAGTGTCTATGTATCCTTTTTTTTTAATGGCAGCCAAGTACTAGTAGAAAGATTCGGTTTTTCTCTTTACCGGAACAGAACACACACCTAAAAACAATCAATAAAGCGTACCAATTTTTTAATGGTAGCTAACAGTGCTCTGAAACGAGCACTCGAATTGAAAGAAATCGTTCCAAAAAAGGGAATGAGTAGAGTGAGCCGACAACAAGTAATAAAAGTGATTTAGAATTTGGGTAAGGCTCACGATCTTGGTTTATGTTTTGTCAGGCCGTATTCACCCTTACAAAGGAAAGGTAAAAATTATAATATTCAACTCTTTTCTTCGTCTAAAACTCTTAACATTTGGCTCTTTTCATTCATGGCTAGTCTATTCATATTCTGCTATTCACTTCTTCTGATTGAAGAAAATCGTGTTTTGTAGCTTATTATCGTGAGTTTTTATGAGGGTTTCGATCTTTTTCGAGTTTTTGGGCCGAGTACTCATGACAGAAAAAATCACTCTTGTTGCAGTTGACTGGTAGCTAAGTACTAACAGAAAGGATCGGTTATTTTTTCGAACGTTTTAGTAGAACAATTAAAATTGACGATAATAGTTGTTCGACAATTGAGGACGGTGATATTATATTTAGTAAATGTAAATAAAAATTTTCCTGTTCAATTACTATAAGGCTTATGGGGAGTCTCAACCTCAAACAACGGGTTTGGCTTTTCATCGACTATTTGTTTTTCAATGTATTTTTAATTAATTCAATCAATAGCACCTACACCGTTTGTAAGCGGATCCAGTTAATCGGCTTTTTTTATTTTAGCACCATTACATTTTTAACAAATATCAAATAAAGTTTTTACAATTCGCTAGAAATCTTTTTTGTTAATGTTTTTCATGATACAAATGAAAACTTTTCGCGTTGGGATTATTGGAAACAGTAGAGAAGAATAAATGAAAAGAGAGGATAAATAGTTTTTGAAAAGGACCTGCTCAGCACTTGATCCCAAACCTCCAAGGAGGCAGCTGGAGTACGTTACCACTCGACCATAGAGGTGAAATTTTCTAATAACCTCTTATTTCTTTCTTTCTTCATTCATTTACAATTTTGTATTTGAAATTTTTTTATTCCTTACTTTCCTCGTCAACGAAATTTTAATATCCACTAAATAAACTGATTCATTGTGAATTAATTGTACAAAAACCCTTTTTCGACGTAAAAAAATATGAGCTATTAACTAATTTCAATTAACATCGAATAACGAAATACAAAGCACCAAGCTTAATACTCTTTACAAAAGCAATTGGACATGAAGATGTAATATAGACTGACGTTTGATCAGGACTAATCACCAGGGGGTACAATAGACATAAGGTCGCGGTGCAACATCATCATACAAACTACAACAATAAATTTTATATTCAATATATATTATTTAATATTTTAAAACCGTTTGGGCTGTGTATAAAATTGATATTGCTCATCGTATAATAATCCAAACAAATTTTGATCCTAATCTGGCCCAAGATTAAATGTCAATCCCTCATCATATCTTCTATCAATGTATTCGATCTATTATCTGACCGAACAATAAATGTAAAATTTTATGATTATATTGGGTTTATTGCATGTCATAAAAATATCTAATTTTCCACGAAAATTTCAAATAAGGGTTAGACTTTCCAATCATAGACTTCGATATTAAAAATATAAAAAGTCTTTGATATTTAATAAAGGCCACAATTTCAAAGAAACGAGAAGAGAAATAAAATAATATAAAAATATATTGTTAAATTAAATTCTCTTTATCTTAGAAAAGAATTTTCTCATTTATCAACAAGTGATATGTTTGTATAAAAATTATATGATATTAAAGAAGTTCATTGAACCATGACAAACAATTTGAATAATATTTATTTCTAGGCTGACCCGGCTAAAACCCCGACCGAAAAATATATATCTTTTATTAAAGAACCTTTTTATTAAAGCAAAATGTAATAAATTTAAAATAATTAAATGTTTCGCCTGACCTGATCAATTGAATAAAAACAATAGAACGATAATTAAGACTGGCATTTGATGACAAACTAATTGATAAGGGGAGCAGAATCGGTTTTCTATATAAAATACGATTTAATTAAACCTGATAACAGAATCCTAGTCAACGAAATTAGATAAAGCAATAATTTGAATCATCGCTTTTGTGTTGATTTATAATACTTGCCAAAAATCAATAAAACACACTCTTTGTGGTTCCGAATATTGATAAAGTAACAAAAAATAATCGAAATTCTTAGAATTTATTATTAATTAAGCCAAGTCATTTTAGATTAATTAAATTCTTAATTACTGATTATAAGAAAAATTACGGCTAAAAATTAATAATAAAATATACATATATTAAATTAAAAATATTAATTTGTGCTAATTAGCCATTTTTATCAAGGAAGCGATAGTAAAATACGAGCCATTATGGGAGATTTCCATTTTTTGAGTCGAATTATACACCTAAGAAAAATATTATGCCTCCCAATTTTCTTAGAAATACACGACAAAATAATTAAAATAGTTATTTATTTAAGGAATATATGAGTAATGTTTTTTTTGCTCGACGAGGGCGTTTTTTACAAATTATAAATAGAAATTTGATATGACAGAACAATATAATCGATGGGTACATTTATCTTGAAATACGAATTCAAAGCTAAACTGTTATGGATTTCTCCTGTTGGTTTGACAGTCAGAATATCAAAATTGAATGTAGTAAGCCAAAATAATATTTTTTCAGTAAAAACAAAATCTTCCTGTCAAAACATCTCTCAAATAAATTGGACAAAATATACGGAAAATTACAATATGATTACCGAATTATGATCTAATTGTAGATTTACTGATGACTCATTAAAATTTATTTCAAATGTTTAATAATAATAAAAATTAAGAAACACAAACAAACGAATTTTACTTCATTTAAGATTTTTGGATCCTAAATTTTTTGTCTGTCAAAACAATGAAAAAAAGACATTTTGTTTTTTTTTTCACTAGTGCGACAAATGGAGATCGAAAAGCTAATTTTTCGATACGAAAGGAAAATTTTGCGCTCGACAATAACTTCTATAGGAAATTATATTAACTTTAAGACACTTATAATTTTTAACAAGTTTTACCGCACTTGGGCGACAAAGTACAGCTTTGCCGCACGTAAATTTGGGTTTTACCTAACAACAACACAAAATTAATTTACCTCGGATACTGTGGTCCAAATTGAGTATAACAGCAATTGTGCCAACATCCCCTTGAAAATGGATTGTAGCCGCCCTTAAACTTCCCTGTCACCTGCTCGTTCGTCGTCCTGCCTCGGCTCACCAGCACCATATGGAATCCGGTCAGTCCAAAGACGGGAATCGCCAATACAATAATTATTGCAATTAGAACCAACCTAAAAATAGACGCAGAGCAGCATGAGGCACACAAATTAGATTAAATCAATTGAACAAAGGCAATAAAAGAATAATAAATGAGCCCTACATTAATCCATTTAATACAATTTCTATTTCAATCAGCAAATTCGTATTTAGTTTCTATTTCTACCTGTTAACTCAATTTACATATTTGCTAATGCAATTCACTTATGCCAAAATTAGGCCATTTGCTAGTAAAATATTAATAAATGACTAAAACATAATGAGTCAATTTTTACGTTTTATAAAGGGTGTCCCAAAATTAACGCAACATTTAATTTAACTAAAAAAGAAAAGAATGTTTGAAATCTTTAACTAATAAGGCTAAACCCTGTAGAAAGAACAACATAAAGAAATAATAATATTAAAATCATATTTGTACACAAAACCATTACAAATGCAAGATGGCGAACGTCTCAATTTGGTAATTTCCAGACACAATACATTTAAAGCAGTTAGTTTAAAACAGAGTTTGAAAGAGAGGTTGAAACAAAGCAAGCTGTTCTTTTTTGTATGAATTTAGTTTGCTGCCTTTCTAGGTGGCGCGCGTCAAATGATACGTTAATTGTGTCAATAGATAGGGCTATAATTTTATAAAACATCGGGTAAAAAGTTCCAGTATAACTTTTGCTTTTCATATTTTTTTTTATTATATTTTTTAAGACGAATGGCACTTATATCCCCTATAACTTCACAAACTCCAACTTCCAGGCCTTGAATTGTTTGTTGAGACTTTATTTTTCATTAAAGAAAAGGTCTAAAGGAGCTTAATCACAAGATCATCATGATAAATTCTGATTACCTCATAGGAAATTAACAGGGTCATAAAAAAAGGTTCTAACAAAATTACAATGGTTTGGTCGCTTGTGCAGTTTGTAATGCTTTCTTTTTTTGAAAATAAATGTCGTTCAAATACCATAACTATAACCAATTAAAAATCAAAACTCAGTAGCTCAATCCATTGATCGTAACAGCTATCCTCGCCTTATTATCAAATAATTGTGGTCCATTCACATTATTAGCTCAAAAACTGGAGCAAACAGACAAGTTAAGAAAGGAGACGCCTGTTATGAGATGTTGTCTCATTATTAAGACGGTTTTTGTGCGAATTGGCTTGGAAAATTTTCATGAAATGGTTACGGTTATCTAGGAGCTTTTCTCCCGATGTTTTATAAAATACTTAATCTTAACAAATGAATTTTAAGATCCATTAAACAAATTTAATTGGGCTTAATCCGGTAATTTCATACAAATAAATCAAAGCCCCATTTAATCTTTTCTTCTCTTCATCCATTATTTTTAAATGTGTTTGTGACTGAAATTTCATACAAATTTCATAGTCCAGTTCTAAATCAGTCTTAGTAACCGACTTGTTTTATTCACATAATTTACAATTACACATTTATTTACAACAAAATGTCGTCTTAAAAGATCATTTGATTTGCAAGTTGAAATTTTATCCTAAAACTACGATTGAAGGATGCGAAAGATGTGTCCTCAATAAAATAACGATAGTTACTAGATTTTCTAATGAACCTTCTTTAAATTTCTATTTTCACCAAATTTTAATTGAAAACAATTGATTTGTGTACTAATATTTGTGCCGTGTAAAAATATAAATATAATTTCAGCCAAATTTTGCCGTTTCATCTTCATGGTTTAGCACAATTATTAAAAATTTAAAACTCTCTGTTTTAATCTTAAAAAATTCTGTTAATTTTGGGATACCTTTTACAATGAAAAATCTTTCAAATATGTTGATTGCTTTTTAAAAAGATGATTAAAATTATAACAAAAACCTTCCATTCTGCCCAAATAAAATGTTAAAAATGCATAATCGAGCAATTTTAAAGTCGTTAAAATGTTTTTTTTCCTTGGAACATGATAACATGTTCCACGCGAGCAATTCTCAGAGTGAAAATTAAAAGAGCATTAACTAATTAAATAAGAAATAGTATAATCCTAATTAAGATAACAAAATAAACATTAAATTTAAGCAAACTAAGAATTAAACTCAACTCAAAACTAAAAGTTGAAAGAAACATTCTAAATTCTAAAACCAATTCTTTTTAAATTATCAATCACTAACCATTCTCCAATTATACGAACATTAAAACTCCTGATAAACTGAACAAATAACCCTCTTCTACAGAACAAACATATTAAATAGAATATCTATTTAAAACCCGCGAATTCATATTCCCTTTTGATAAGCGCCGCACATTTACAAAAGCACAGTCGTACGCAACTTACGCAATAATCGTCTCAACTTGACCCAGTTTCTCCTTGTTGTTGAGCACAAAAATCAAGCACAGGGTGAATATGGAGAGCATGTGGATGGACAGGGAGATGAGGAAGAAGAAGAAGAACCGATAATTCCTCCGGCCAATGCAGTTGTTGACCCATGGACAGTGGTGGTCAAAAGTCTGCAAGAAAAACAATAAAAAAAACCATCGTTGAACGAAACGAAACCAAAACAAAAATTATTATTTTGAAAAAGCAAACGATTAAGAGAAATTTTCACGGAATAATTGGAGCATTGCGATGAGTGTAGAGTGTTGATGAGCGCCCATCGATAGGGTAATTTATGGATGTTGGTCTGGATAAGAAAGAAAGACGACGGCAGGGGACAGAGCGAAGATACGCGATGGAATGTTTTCAAATTTCCATAATTGGTCATCCAAGAATCGCGTGCAACGCAACTCCGGCTCTAGTCCAAAATTTTCGCACAACCAATTTCAATTCTTCTCATCTTCACTTTCACTCGACGAGGCAATAACATTAACGCCGCGCTTCAATTGAAAGTGGTCTTTGTCGGTGTCTCGTTCTGACCAAAGGCACCAGACGAACGACCTTCTCTTCCTCTTCTTTTTCTGGGTGATTTTAGTCGCTTAATTACCTCAATGCAATGGTTGCAGACGGAACAGTGGGAGCATCTGGGTGGTCTGTAGAATTTACAGGTGACACACCACTTCATCCGCACCGTGATCCCATTTATGTCGGCGTTTTTGTACAGCGGAGCCCTCAATTCGTCTTCCCGGTCTTCGTCCGGTGGAGCTAAAATAAAACCCAAGGCCAAACGTTAGTTAATAGTTATTTTTATACAACTAGTGCTATAAAAAGGTCTTTAATAGAACACTTTTAGTGCCATAATATCAATTTTATGCAACGAAAATGCATTAAACAACAGAGAACGATGGGGAGAATAACAGAAATAGAATGATTACCTTTGGGAATGACTCCTGGATCCATGAAGGTGGCCAGTGTAAAGTTGGCGATGACGAAGAATGTGATAACGCCCTGATACGCTGGCACCCATGGGTAACGGGACATGTAAAACTGGCATCTGCAAAAAGAGGCACACCATCATGCTGATAAACAACGTTAAATGATGACAGAAAAGGCAAGTCAAGACAAGATTTTTCAAGTCCGTTTCGTTTCCAACTCGAATCCAATTGGAATCTCGCTTCTTGTTTACATTTGTATTGGAAACACACGGAACCACTGCAATTGGCCACTTTTCAGTGATTAAAGATTATCCAATGCTATTCCCACAATCTCCTGCACATCCCATAATCAAATTAATGCCCTGGAAAATCCGACAAAGGTCAAAAACACGGCGAGAACTTTGAACTCCTCCGAAATAAAACTAAATTTGATTAGACTCTTTTCACACTTTCCCCGCGCACACCACTCGCCACGGCCACTTTGCACTTTTCGCCCGTATTGGGGCCTGCCCTCGCTGGCGCGGTTTCCGATTTCGGAGCTCGGGTGGCGAGAAATACTCACGGAAAATAGAAGAAGAGAATTGTTGTGCTGATTAAGACGAGCCATGCCAAAAACGCTGGAATATAGCGCGTTTTCACATCACACTTTGGCATCTTTCCACCGCCCGACCCTCGGACCTCACTTTACACCACGATTTAAGTCCAAAATTCGCCAAAACTTAATTTTTGACGAAAAAAATTTTATTTTTATGTATTATTATTATTGTTCACTTCAATTCCTCGAAAACAACTGTCACTGTCAAATCTCGCCGTTGGATTCAAAAAGGGCGGTTGATATTTTTAAACCAGTTCGAGGGAGAAAGAGCACTATATGTGAGAGGGATAGACGATAAATCTTCCGCCTAAACCATTTGGATTTGAATAAAAATCCCGTTACTCGTAATTTTACATAATTTTTGTGGTTCAAGGTGCTGAAATACAATATATTCATTAATTGGCTAGGAAAAATGTTGTTCTAGCATAGTTTAAACTTTGGTAATAATTTCATATTAAAAACATTAACATAAAATATTCAGAATTTAGTAATTACCAACCTATACATAACCACAAACATGATTTGGCAGTTGGTTTTTAATGGTTAAATAACCATTTTAATCTGCCACATTAAGGGGTATTTTAGTTTAAAAGATTTATTTCTGTATTTACAGAAATTACATAGACTTAAGGAGAACGGAATATCTGAGTAAAATTTGCAGTTATTTCCTTTTTATACCCCCGTTAATAAGATTGTATATAAAACTAACTTTTTATATTGGTTATAGTCATTTAAATAAACTAAAAATAATGGGCAATGAATTGATCCTCCTTATCAATATCTACTTTCTATTTTACTGTTTTAAATAATCTTAATTTGAGAAGAAGAATGTTAATATTCTCCTCAATACTTCATTTTCATTTAAAATTCAAGTACTTTTTCGAGTTTAAGTTTTTTCTGAAATTACACATGTTAGTATTAATTCATTTAAAAATTAATTAAGAACCTAATGTGTTTCCCATAAATAATTAAAGTTTTACCATTAAAATACGACCTCATGCCAATTTTGATTGTTTTACAAGTTATTCTAAATTTAATTATCTTAGAACTATAATATTTATAACAAAACTATTGAGCTATTTTGAAACAAAATACATCATATATTAAAAGGTACATTTAAAAAAACAACTCGACCATTTTTAAGTCGACATACTCGTATGTTTATACTACACCTATAATTTCTTGTATGTACTATGAAATACATATGATATATCTGAATAATTATCCGATGTAATTTTTACATGTTTATGTATCATTTTTTAAAATTAAAACTAGTTTAGAGTTTTATTAAATTATTATAAACTAAATCAAAATTTTTAAAATAAATTGTGTTCCAAAATTTACACAACATTTGAAATAAATAAATGAGAAATCTCTAGCTATTAATTTTTTAGGTGAATCTAAAAGTACATTAGTTACGGATTTGTCTGGGTATAACATAAGGGAACACTAGATTCATAAGTAGAATTGTTACATTTTAGGCTCGGAAAATCCAAGAATAATTATTGAAAAGCCTCTCCTTCCTTAAAGTGCGATTTTGGAGCTACGAAATCATCGCCATTTTGAAAGACTCGTTTCCTGACGGTTTTATTTCTTTAAAAGTTGATCCCAATTACCCCTTCGGACTCGATTTTTTGAAACTACACCGTAGATCTCTTTTACTTACTTCCCAATCGATTCAATAGTTTAAAGGTGGAATTCTTGACATTATCGTGGATGTTGCCTCAACTACATAGAGTTTAATAATTTTATGATAAGGAACGTTGTCCTGGAAGCTTTTAAGCCCATATGTTATACCATACAAAACTCTAGCTTATCAAATCATTCGCATCTAACGGAAAAACTTTCATTGATTTTGCACTCCAAAACATGTTTCGGAACAGGATTTTTATAGGAAAGTTGTAGTCTTAAGTATAACTTATTGGAGGAATCAAGGACAACATACTTGGCCTGATCAAAACATAGAAAATGCTCCCTCCTCTTTTCCAGATGACTTTGATCAGTATCTTGAGATTTAACTTCTTCAGACTTGATTTCTTTGTAACTACGTGATCGATAGGGTATTTTTGAATGCTTCACAATCGGATCAATATATTTAGGTGGAATGTTATGGAAGATATATGGCCGCAACCCGCAACTGTGTCAGTTAGTTTTGAATATTTTGTAACAATTTACTCAAAATTCAAATTATAAAATCGGCTGATTTAAATTGAAATTTAATCATATTTGGCTTTTAATACATTGTTTAGATCCCAAAAAATCATTTTCAATTAAGAGACATATCCAGAAGTTGGGGTCTAAAACTATCCCATCTGGGTTGGTACGTAACTTTTTAAAACATCGTCAAAATGTAAAAGTTCTGAGTGCCAATTTTTTTGAGTTTATAATATTGTAAATAGTGCTAAATTAAAGGAAAAATTTAAGGTCTTTCGATAAAATTTCAATCCAGTTAAAAATTATATCACTTCAAAAGTGCTCTAGGGTCGAAATCGACCCCACTGTGTTGGTTAGGGTTAAGAGTTGATCACAATTACCCCTTCGGACTCGATTTTTTTAAACTGCACCGAAGATCTCTTTTATTTACTTCCCAATTCAAGACTTTAAAGGTGGAATTCTTGACATTATCGAGGATGTTGCCTCAACTACATTGAGATAAAAAATTTTAGGAAAAGGAGGCCATAAATTTCTAAAGTTCCGTTGATTTTGGGACACTTCGTTTGTATTAAATTTTATATGCGCATTGAATGTGAAAAAAAGAATATTTTATAGTTATCAATTTACATAATTTAATCAAAAATTGATTAATTGTAATATTCAAACTCACTTTTAACATGTTTTGTCGAAATATTGAAATTCATTTCACGATTTACAATAAATGGCCATAAAACATCACTCAATAAATTGAAATCATTATTATTTTTAATAATTTCCATGGCAGACAATCACGTACAAGTCAGTAAATTATAAATTAAATTATCAATTTTCTGCGACTCAATTCAAACTTTTGCCGATTCGTCAAGTTGGACGTTTTTCGGAAAGGAAGTCTCCTCACTCGAATTTCCAATTACTTAATACTACGTGTCTAGGGACGACATCTCTATCAGTTCAGATTGATAACAGCGGGATAGTAACTAGAGATCCTAATCCAATAAAAGTTTATTTTGATTCGCCGAATTTCTTTGATTGGCCTATTGTTGATTTTTATGTATCCTTTTTACTGATTTGACAAATAAATAAGTGAAAATTAGTGTAAATAAAATTAAATCTTTAAAATATAAACTGTTTCCAAATAATTTAAGAAAAATATAAACGCAGGAACTAGTCCAACATTTTTTTTAAATCAATAAGACAGATAAAAATATATTGAGTAAAGAATATACTTCTTATCGAATTTTAAATAAATTGCTTGTTTAAATAAAAACCAATAAAAAAAACCAAGATAAAGATTTCTCTATTTTTTAAAAAATATTTTTATTATTAAATGGTATATATTAACAATATTAAAGTTTATATAATTAATAAGTCTTGAATTTAATATCGTCCTTAAAAGTTATTTATTCAACAAGGTCGATAAGATAATGCATTATTAAACACAAGCAAGGGGTCTTTTAAGCCTCGAGCGTAGCGACTGCCTTAAATAAGGCCAGGCCCGCGAGTTTAATAATGCTTATCGACCGTGTTTTATACAAAATTGTATGCATTTTTTCAATAAATTAGCATAAAATATTAAAATTTCTTTTTAAATATAAAAATCCATAACTGCAATCTGAGAGTGTCAGATAATGTTCGTCAAAATTTGTTAATATTTAACAGTAAAACAATATCAACAATATCCAACTTTTCATATAAATTGATGAATTTTGTTTACGGAAATCACACTTAAATAATAAAGAAAAAACAATAGTACTTAATATTTAATATTATTAAAAAAAAGTGGGACTAAATGATTTTTAAATAAAAGTCTTTTTATTACTAGTAGTTAAAATTAACAGTATTTTCAACACATTTTTATTGTTAGCAAATGTATTTAAATGTGAAATTTAATAGTTGCGCAGTTCAATTAATTTCTTAATACAATGCGAATTAAGGCTATAAACGCATTAACGATTCCATTATATCTCTGGAACCAGATGTTCCAGTAACTTCAAATTTAGACACAATATTACTTTTGACAACTAAATAATTGTAAAAAAATGCAAATAGTTCAATACTCGTATGTTCCTCTAAATTGCGAAAAAAACGAAAAACGTAGTGCGCCATAAACACAATCCTTTTTAATTCCTCTATGGGGTATTGATTAAACAATCTATTGATGGGAATAGTTGGATAATCCAAAATATATCAAGTATTTTAAAAGGGTTGTACAGTGGACGCCGCTTATTCGGATCACTCTGGGACCGACATAATTTGGCCCTATTAACCGATTGGTCGTTTTAAGCGATTGGCCAATATAAGCTAGAATTTGATTTGTAGGTAAAGATTTTTAAATATGCACGAGTATGTACATAAGTATAAACATTCATATTTTCTTGGAAAAGTGTATTTATTAAATAATAATAGTTCAATATTTGTTTATCTTGTAAAATTTAAAAATAATTCAATCGTCAATACCGTGGTACATGAATTGTGTCTTTTCAACCAAACAAATTTGAGCCTTAATTCTCACCCGGTAATAACGAGAGACGTAAATAAGAAAACAGAATGAATTTAGCAATCTATTTAACAATAAATATGATTCTGAATGCAGTGATGATATTGATGACCAAAAAATTTACAACAGAGAGACGTGTAAACTATTACGGTGTCATCAAATCGACG
>JXOV01018050.1:0-11282 GCA_001014945.1 Clogmia albipunctata | reverse complement strand
ATAATATAATAAATTTATTCAAATTTCAGGAACTGATGTAAGTGCCGTCGAGTTTTTGTTGACCAACGCTATTTACTTCAAAAGCTCATGGAAATATAGATTCAACGGTACAGGGGACGATTACTTCCACTATCCAGGTGGGCGGAGGAAGATACCTTTCCTAAATACAAAGCGATACTTCAGGACCGGAAGTGTTCCCATAAATAATCGGTTAAATGCAGATTGGGTGGAAGTGCCTTATGATGTGAGTTAAAAATCTTATTGAAAAAATATGTTTATTCGCCTACGAATTGAACATAATTCAGTTTCAAGAATTTCTTGTCCAAAATTTTACAGTAAATAGGAAAGGGTGAAGAAATAGGGGTCTATTTATTATTTGATTTCAGTCGGACGACTATTCGATGGTGTTTGTGGTGCCAAATATTCGGGACCGTTTGGAGGATATGATTAAAGGCCTGACTTCGAGCCATATTCAAGGCATCATCGGCCAATTGGATAATCACAATCCCCCAGTCATTGATCTAAAGCTGCCAAAATTCGACGTGGAGACGAGGAGTAGTTTAGTCAACCCACTATCACGAGTGAGTCGTTGACATTTAAAAATAGAAAATCATTCCATAACAAACACACATGTTTTTTGCGTCTTGATTTCAGATGGGTTTAACGAAATTATTCTCGGGTCAATCAGAGCTGCCTTATATCAAACAGAGCAGGGATTCTGTGTCGGTGGCTGATTGCATTCACCACGCGAAGCTCACTGTGGACGAGACTGGAACGATTGCCAGTGCAGCTAATGCCTTTTCGATAATTCCGCTGAGTATAAGCATTCCCGAGCCCGAGCAGCCATTCATCATCGACCAGCCCTTCTTGTCAATAATCGTCTCGAAACGCTTCCGCATCCCCCTCTTTGTCTCGAAAATATCCAACCCATAGTCCATCCATATTCCATACCGCACCCAACTTTTTCTGTTTTTATAACCACCAATGTTTGCGTGCAAATTTTTATTCCAAACCCGCGATGCGTCATTGCAAATGATGTGACTGCTCTGTAGTAGATGTGTAATTAAAATAAAAATATCAAACCTTAATCAAACTCTGTGTGTTGTGTCGTCGTTGTTGTGTGTGGACAGACAAATCCTGTCACACCTGTAGTGCGATGGAACTAGTAGTGTCTATTTCGATTACAGAAATGCTTTGCTTCACAAATGCCTCATCCAATCCGGTTTAGCGGAAAGTAAATTGTTGACTTTGCCGACGGAGACGTTCAGTGCAATAACTCTTGAATGTTTGTAATTTGCATAACAATTATATTATTTTAAAAATTATATAGACATTAATTAATATTAAAGTACACTTTATGTTTAATAAAATATATTTATCAATTAAATACAATTAATTATATCCCAAATATATTTCAAATACTGTTTAAATGAGGGAATGTAATAAAATTTGAAATGAAAAACAAACAGTTTTTTATTTGAATTATGGTAAAANAAAAATTATATAGACATTAATTAATATTAAAGTACACTTTATGTTTAATAAAATATATTTATCAATTAAATACAATTAATTATATCCCAAATATATTTCAAATACTGTTTAAATGAGGGAATGTAATAAAATTTGAAATGAAAAACAAACAGTTTTTTATTTGAATTATGGTAAAAAATTATAGTTTAAGTATTATACATTTATTAGGTTAATGTTTAAGTAGAATAATTATCAGTATTCCAAAAAAGTTATTTAAAAATGGACCATAATCAATCACTGGAAAAATTCTAGAAAACCAATAAAATGGTTTTCTAAAACACCCGAGTGTTTAGTTATGTGAAATAATAATTTATAGTAATTAAATTTGGTGTATTTACGTGATTTGTGTNAAATTATAGTTTAAGTATTATACATTTATTAGGTTAATGTTTAANTTAATGTTTCTGTAGAATAATTATCAGTATTCCAAAAAAGTTAATTAAAAAATAGACCATAATCAATCACTGGAACAATTCTAGAAAACCAGTAAAATGGTTTTCTAAAACATCCGATTGTTTAGTTATGTGTCTGAAATTATAATTTATGGTAATTAAATTTTATGTATTTACGTGATTTGTATTTGTTTGCGGGCATTGAAAATTGTATAATTCAACAGTGTTCAAATATAAACCACTTTCTAGAGGAAAATGTTATTGGTTAATAAAATGCAAAGATTTTTCAATAAAATTGTACTACAAATATTATTCTAATTAAAATCATACATTATTCAAATTAGTACGGATTAGTGGTATTTCCGCAGAAAAGTTGTTTGGCAGAAGTTTCTAATGTAAATCAATTACTATAAAGCCAGTTTAATTTTCTACGTTTCTATTTTTACCTCCATGTCAACGTAAATGGTATTTGAACTGCAAAATTGGAAACAATTATTTGCTCTTTGACGTCATTTGTAGATTGGAAAAGTAGTAAGACGATGATATTTTTAAAGGATCAATAGTCTAAGTCTAAGACATCTATACACGAGTAATTTACATAGCGTATAAATAGCTGAATATACAAATAGAATTAGTGAAGTTCGAGGTTATATTAAAGCTTTTTCATTGTGACTAAAATAGTGAAAGATAAAACCGTGTCTGGGCCATATATATATAATATAATATTTATTAACAAATGATGACGAAGAGGTTTTTTTTCTAACATTATATATGATATTTACAAATTTCGTTTTTTATTATTATAAAGATATTAAAGAATTTTATGCATTTTTGTTGCTTAAAATTGATATTATGACACTCAAATTTGTTCTGTCAAAGTCGTTATTATAGCACAAGTGCTTTAAAGAATTCTTTAAATTATTCTTTATTCTTAAAATGGGGCCTCCGTGAATAAAATCGATCGAAATTTATACGTACGTCAGTTTTGCTATGTAGGGTTTAACTGTACTTGCGGATGTATGTGTGTGTTTTTGACAGTTTTACCGGATGGTTTAAATTGAAATTAGTAAAAATTAGTACTAAATCAACTGTTTTCGGTCCTTTGAAACAATCCATTAACGGATAATATTTCCTATGTGAAAGAAAGAAAAGCAAGGTATTGTTTTCTACATTTTCTCTTAAAATTAAAAAAGGAAATGAAAACAATGTGAGGGAGACAAAAAAAATTTAAATTTGATTTTAAGACAACGAATGTTTTTTTTAATTGTTGTGTTAATTTATTTAAAAACGCATAAAATTTTGTATAAAACACGGTCGATAAGCATTATTAAACACTCGGGCCTTCTTTAAGGCACTCGCTACGCTCGTGGCTTAAAACTACCCTTGTGTTTAATAATGTCTTATCTTATCAATCTTCTTGTATAAATAACTATTTGAAAGCACGAACGTTTTTATAATTATTAAAGTTGTTTTTTAATCAAATAGATCAAATTCATATAGAAGTCACACTCGCTACGCTCGCGATTTTAGTGAACTATAGTGTATAATAATCCCTTATTTTTTTACATAGACAATGTTTAAATTATTATTTTGTAATTCCATATTGAAAGGTTGGTTTGTCGATATTTATTTGAAACTGAACATTTTCTTTTTTTTATCATTTGGAAACGATGAAAAACTTGACTGGCAGCTCGTATTTCACTTTCTTCTCTTCGTTAAAAAAGACTGTGTTGTCTTGTAGCAAAAATAACTATAGACATCGATTTTTTACATATTATTTTATTGATAAAAAATCTAATAATAAAATGTGGAAAAATGTATACAATTGTATAAAATTCTAAAAATTAGACTGAAACATACACCCACAAGAATAGATATGAATTTGATTTTTCGTCCTTTGTACTTGGCATATCCAATTGGTATTGCTCGTCTTGTTTAAAGACCGTCTTCATTAGACCGAAGAAGAAAGAGGGTCCGGGTTTGGAATGTCGGGGAATGTGGGGAGTGGAGGTGGGGCAAGGACGAGCTAGCTGTTGGAAGGAAGTGGGGTGTTGAAGCGCTGTGGATGAGGATAGCTAACGCGCCCATTTTCATTACCTCAAGGCTCGGCTGTCAACAATCTGACTATGACACGCCATCATCACTTTTGTTTCTCGATTCAGACGAGAAAGTCCGTGTTCCTCGCCAAAAGTCAAGGCTCCATTGAGTGTGTGTGCTTTGGTTTGGCGATGAGATTCGCAGCAAGGATCTGGTCCAGCAGCAAATTATCGGTGATGATGGATTGGGGATCGTTGGCCTGAGTTTGCCGATTTTAATCAGGCACAGATTTAAAGAGGTGCAAAAAATAATACGATCAATTGGATTAAAATTAAAATTGGGACTGGTTTCAGTGAATTTGATAATTGTGTGCAAATTGGTGTGTTTTGTTTTGTTTGGTGAAATTGCGAGAGAGGTAGAGACTCCTCTTTTATCTGGTGATTATTTCTATTAAGTGGGAATAATTGGCGTTCATTTGTGTGTGGAGTGTGTTTTTGGGAGTTTGGAAATTGGAAATTGGTGTTGTTAAAAATATTGGGATACCAAACGATAGAGACTGATGATGATGGGACTGAGGAGGGATGTTGGCGTAAATGGGGTGCTTGTGGGTGCGATGGTTGAATGGATAAGAAGAAGGTGTGTTCGGTTCGCTCCATTAGAGCTTTAATTTGATTATTCACTTGTGCCCGGATATTTCGATATTTCGCCATTTGGCAATGCCAGAAAAATGGCAGAGGGAGAGGAGGAAAGGCAGGGAGAGTGAGTGTAAAATCGCAATTTAACGGGGAAATGTTTTGGAATTGAATTGGCGAAATGGAACTCGAAATTGGGGATAATTGGATAGGTTTTGCTAACGATGTCTATCTGAAAATTGGGAAAGAAGTGAAATTCTATCACCGATTTTGCATTCAAGTGTTGGTCAAATTGGCCCAACGTCCTCTCCTCCCACTTGGCCACTCTGTTTGGCATAAAGGGAGTGGATTCCGTCTTTGGTGTTGTCAGAAGCCTAATCTAATAAACAATCCCCATCCTTTCCACTCGTTTTTTGATTCTTATTTCACTTCCCCTTTGCCAAAGACAAATATCCGATAAATTTTCACTTTTCTTGACCCTTCAAGACAAAATGAATGGTGATATTTCCCTGTCATTTTGTCTCTTGTGGGCGGGTGTAGGGAACCCTCCTTGACCTGTCGACACCGGACTATGTTAATTCCGCAAAAGTTGGATTAGGGTGCCATTGAAAAAACCTCGGCCTTTTGTTTGTCTTTCCTTCACACTTTAAGCAAAATACATAAAAATACCCTGCCGAAAAAAATACTTGACAGGAATAAAACGGATCGCGGGAAAACATTTGAGGAGAGAGAAAGATAGAGAGGAAGAAGAAGGAAAGGGAAGGAGGGAATGATGAGTGGGCCTTCCCCGGAAAGTTTTCCAAGTTTCGAGGAGGTTTTGGGGATGACAGTGGCCAGCTTCAACGACTCGAATCGATTCGGTGGTGGCGAGAGACAGCACCTCTTCAGCTACCAGCTGCGCTACGGAGTGGCGGGATCCGTTTGTTTAGTGTAAGTAGGCCAGTGCTGCCCGCTGTCCAGAGCCGTGATTTGTTGACTTTCACCCCTGATCTCCTCGAGCAGATTGTCCTACGGATTGGCCTTCCTCTTGGGATGCTTCGGAAACATCGCTGTCGTGCTGGTCGTGTGGAAGAGCGCCTCCATGAGGTCGCCCACCAATCTTTTCATCGCCAACCTCGCCATCGCAGATCTCCTCGTCAATGTCGTCTGTGTCCCCTTCACCCTTATCGGCAATATGTTTGAGGGTGAGTAAACAGTTTTATCATTCACTTTAGGGTTTTATTGTGCTTCAGTTTGAGTTTTATTTATATTTTTTAAGAAATAAGAAATTATCATGCCTTTAATAATTGAAATATATTTTGTCGATTTTGAAGTTTACTTTTAATATTAAGTAAGAAAATGACATACTTATACCATTGGGTTCCCGATAATTAATAGACTTGGCCTTATGTTCATTGTCGTTTTGAGTACATTCATATATCTAAAATTGGGGAATTAATAAAATTATATTAAAAAACATTGAATTTCTAATTATTCAGTATTATTTTCTTTATACATTCTTTATTTAAAGTTTATTCAAATATGAATATTGACTATTATATGGTTCGAAAATATAGTGACAATTTTAATTTAGATAGATTTTTTAGAAGGATATTATACAATATTGTATAATCATTTTTCATTTTTTTCATTTAGCATTTTAGTAATAAAATTTCTATTTCTGTTATATACTTATACCGTTCGTTATGGTGTTTATATCAAAATGTTGGTTTAACATAATCATTGCAGTAAATTATCAAAAATGAAGCAAATTAATAATCCTTTTGTTTACTAACGTTGTTATATTTTAAAATACTTTTTTAATTTGTAAAATTAGGCAAAACAAATTTATAAAATGTTTAATTATCTTAAAACATTAAATTTATTTATATTTCTTATTATTCATTGTTACTTTCATAAATTAATTATTTTAAATTAAATCTAATTTAATCCGAGGATCAATAAGTCCCGGGACTAACATAGTAAAACACATTCTTTTGGGGAAAATTTGATTTTATTTGTTTAGAACATCCTTCTAAACCTTTTTTTTTTTTAAATTTTGCCAGATCAGACTGGTATTTTTGTTTTAATTGAGTTTGAAAACGACCGTTTCGGCAGCATTTTGAAGAATGAATAAATAGCAATATCGTTCGGTGATTCGATTCTTGATTTTGGAAGTGAAATCACTGAGTGAGATCAATGATACTTTTGATACTCTTTTCAATAAATGGCAATCATCAAATTTAACTTATCTGGGTCCATTATGGTCTCACAACTGCTTTTGTTTTTTTTGTTTTTCGGGATGATTGATCGATGTTAATTACCTAATATAAGTTAAACGGATAACAGGGCTTGACTATATTGAAATTTTGGAAATATTTGACGTCTGATTACAGAACGAATCGAATCCTAGTGACGAAGAAAAATTATTCATTCGTCGATTTCCACCTCTTCTGTTGCGAAGGCAAAAATGGTCGAATTAGACTATAAAATGCTATTTAATCTTCTATATTTTCTTGGCATGAACCATTATGATTATTTTCAGCATTCAATCTTTAAAAAGTCTTACGCTTAACTGAAATGTGAAACGATAAAAGAGCTTATAGCCTGTTTTTCAAACATTCGCTTTAAAATAAAACTACGAGTCCGATCTGGCTAAAATTTCAAAAGTAAGAGTTTAGATGAATGTTCTTAATAAATAAAATCAAATTTTCCAAAATAAATGTGTTTTCTTTGTTAGTCCCGGGACTTATTGATCCACGTGTTTTGCAGTGAAAAAAAATATATGATTCGAAAATTGTGTGGGATTTCTTTTAGTTCTTTATCAATTATATGTACATTTGAAGGATTTCCATACATAGTTTTGAAAAATTGTTAATTTTTTAATATTTATAAGAAACTCAATTTTAAAATTGGAAACTAGGATACCCTATTTTCAAACAAGATTATAATAAAAAGACAAGTTTTTAAACGAGTGATTTAAAATTTGAATCCATATAAAGATTTCATATAAAATTTTAAATTATATTTCACAATTCAGGCCGTTTTCAATGTGTTGATTCTATACTAATTGGCAGAAATTAATTTAAAAATATTATCATATAATTAAATACGACCAGGTGATGGTATAAATTATTAGTCAACACAGAATATTTAAAATGCTATTATAATAATGGAAATGGAAGGTTATGGTGTGTTAAAATGTTGCATATTTTAATCAATAATCAAATGGCAGCAAATATAAATTAAATATTAAATTATTCTGGTTGTGTTTTTATTAGCTTATTAATCATTTAAAAACCGTGTTAGATTTTAACCTTAGGAAAATTCCAAAAGCGCTTTTAATTTATTCTAATAGAATCAGACAATATAATACAAAACCTTCTTAATCTCATCTTTTACTCTAATTGCATTGTCAATTATTAATTGAATCTCATCAGCGTTAAAATCTCTCGTTCCTCATTCCTCTAAGACAGAGCAGAATTTGAGCAGAGAAGGATGAGGGGGAGGACGAGGGATGAAAAGAGAAATAGCATCCTTCGATAAATATCGATTGACATGATTGAAACCGCGCGATGTAATGCCATCATCAATTCGTGATTAGATGAGGTTTTGGGATGGGCTGGAGGGTAAATACTACACCGGGGGAGGGGAGGGTTTGGTGAGGAATCCTGGGTGTGATAAGGAACCATAACAAGAGTCGAAATTGAATTATTATTCACAAACCCGAGCAGCAAGAACTTTACAAAGAATTGAAATTCAAATTGGTTGATTTCTGTCTTTAGGGCTCCCTGTTTTCGACCAGCCAGAGCCAGTCTTGTTTGTTAATCATAATTGGGACAAAAATCCTTTTAAACCCTTTCAAGATTAATTTCAATTTAACAGGGAAAGGGCCGAAAAGGGAACTTGAATTCGTTTAAGAGGAATTCCTGTTTTTCGAAACATGTGTTTAAAAGGGAGCTTTTATTGAATTGCAGAGTGGATTTTCGGGATTCTGTTGTGCAAGGTGGTTACCTACCTTCAAGGATCGTCTGTCTCCGCGTCGGTCTACACTTTAATCACCATTTCCATGGAGAGGTGCTCAGCGATTGCGTATCCCCTCTCCGGGCCAATGTCGAGAAGGAAATGCCGTTGCGTTGTGCTGATCATTTGGACGACTGCCCTGATCATCAACCTGCCCTGGCTGTTTGTCTTCACCACGGAACAGGTGCAGATGGAGAGCGGGTGGCTGGGCGAAGTCTGCGTCGAGCTGTGGCCCAGCCAGCAAACGGAAAACATGTATTTCGCATTCGCCAATTTGACAATCTGCTTCCTCGGGCCCGTACTAGCCATTTCCGTCTGCTTTATCATCATCTGGAGGACGGTCAATAGGCGGACAGTTCTCGGAGAGGACCTGTACGCCCACCAGAACCTCGTCATCCAGAGGAGCAAAATTAAGGTACGGCAAAGTTGTAATTTGTGAATTATTTCCTCTCAATAATTTATTCAATTTTCACAAGGGATGGGTTTAAATTTCCCATTAAGAAGTGCTCTGCTGTTTTGTCTATTTCGAGAAAGCAACCTTGGAAGTTCGGTGCCGAGGAGGCAGCCCCAAGACATTTGATGTTCTGCCCTACCTTTAAACCTTACCTAACAATTAATTACACGTAACTTAAAGTTTTGCACGAGTTTGAGCTATTATTGTTTTTCTTTTGTTGAATTGTTTAACAATAATTTACTGTTTCTCAAATATTTATTTAAAACATATTTTAAATCATTTGGACAACGTTTTCAATTAAAATATACGATTGTAAACAATTGCAAGTATTTATTGAAAATACCGAATTAATTAACTGTTCATTGGATAATAAAAATAATTCGCGAAATTGTTGCCATGTTAATAATTGTTCGATAAAATATACAAACTCCTAGATAAAATATATATTCAAAAGCTTTTAATAGTTGTACTATATATTATCACTTTTTATCAATGTCTAAATGCCAATGCCCAATATATGAAAAGATTGCATTGTCAAATTGCAATTGACAATCCCTTCTTTCTCTCTGAAAAATGCAAAAAGCATCTATTATGAGACCAAAAATTCCTGACTGTGTTTCATACCAAAAAACTTTATTGGTTCGCAGTGATTCGCACTTTCATATCAGACAGTCTCGAATAAAACGACGGAAACGTAAAGCACCGTTCTTGTTCTCCTTTTTCCCACTTAAGCAACCGCGGACTGCCAAATGTGTCACATAGTTGTATACTTGTTTTATTATATGTTTATTAAATTGTTTATTATATAATATCTATATCTTTTAATACTCGATAATTCGAAATATTAAGAGCCACTCGAATTTCGATTTATCTGGAGTCGACTGTATATCGAGCTTTGATGACATTGAAGTTTTTATAAAGAAAAGTTAAAGGCTATATTTAATAAGTATCTTTTGTAATTTGTAGATAATTTTATGGTATATAGTATACGTATGTATATGTTGTCGTTCATTAATTATAATATTAATAATAATTATAATATTAACCACAAAATTTAAATATTATTTCAAATATAATTCACAAATTGAAATACAATTGCAATTAAAATACATGGTTTTCCTAAAAGAGGTTCTGATAACTACAAAAAAGGGTATTTTTTAATAGTTATTTTAACAACGTGTAGGAAAAATGAACCATAATTAAACTCGAGTAGAGTTCTAGTAGAAAACGAATGAAATGAGTTTTCTAATAGATACGAGTGTTTAATTATTTAATTATTAGCTTTTTTTCGCGAAATATAAAGTAAAGAATAAGAAGACAATCCAGTACTTAATTAAAGTCTAAACACATACAACTAAGGGAATAAGTTGTCAAGTGAATAGAAATTTAGGTTTCAATTTTTCAATATATCACAGATATAACACTGATATTCCTGTAATAGCATATATCATTTAAACCACATTTACAATCCAGAACCAACATTTTAGTCAAATTTTTCTTTTTATCATTTAATGTGAAAAAATTAAATTGATTAATAAATCATGGACTACTTTATTATAGAGACATGAAAAACGTCAAAGTATATTTTCATTCTACGTTACTAAGATAAAAAATTATCATTTTTAGAAGTTGAATGTTGGTACAAAGTACTAATTTCGTGTATTTACAAGATTTGTAATTTTTGCGGGTATTGAATTATACTTTATTCAACACTGTACGATTATAAAACGATTTCAACACAATGCATAAGGATAGAGGGGTTTCCATTTAATAACAGGGGAAGAATCAATGGATGCTTATTTTACAGAGAAGGACAAATTTTTCTATAANGATTTGTAATTTTTGCGGGTATTGAATTATACTTTATTCAACACTGTACGATTATAAAACGATTTCAACACAATGCATAAGGATAGAGGGGTTTCCATTTAATAACAGGGGAAGAATCAATGGATGCTTATTTTACAGAGAAGGACAAATTTTTCTATAATAAGAATGACCGCATCATCCACTTGTTTAACCATATCTTTTTAATGAAATTTCTCATTGACATTCCTCTTATCTCCAATGAAATATCCATTGTTTATATGAAACAATATTTAAAATTATATTTTTGAAATGATCAATTAACTAACATTCATGTAAACTGCTTAAATCTTGTTCTAAATTTGAATGACACTTACGTCTTTCTATTTTAAACGGTCTACCCTTGAAACCTTATTCGATTGTCTA
>JXOV01018031.1:16213-28866 GCA_001014945.1 Clogmia albipunctata | reverse complement strand
CACTCACTCTCAGGATGGCGGAGGTGGAGGAGGAGGAGGTCCTTTACAACGAACACCGCAGTCCCAGAAGCCCTGCTGTTTCTGTTGGTGTTGCTGCTGCTCCTGTTCATGGTAAACGACTGCATATAGATTCTCGATTCTTATGATTCTAATCTGGATTCTTTCTCATTTCATCCAACCAAATCGTGGTTCTTCTGGTTCTGGCCTGTCATCCATCCATCTGTATATCTGTCGTTGGACTCTCCCTTTCACTCTCACTCTCTCTCTCTCTCTCGCATTGGAATACACAACAGGGCTAAATGGTAAGTTGTTGTTCTCGTCAAAGTTTAGTTTCCTCTTGCACGAAACCCCACACACATAATATTAAAACCAAACCAAAAACCTCCCCATCATCATCCATGTCATCGTCATTTGAAGTAGGAGCGAGCAGCCCCTTCCCAAACCGTCATCATCATCGTCATTATCGTGGTCGGGCGTCATCATTGATATCGCGCGCGTTTGAGAACCCAGTGAAAAAGTTCTCTTCTATCGCGCGCGCATGCGATCTCCCGATTCCCAGTCATTCATAAGATCCATGTAAACAAATTGTGTACAGTGAAGAGGTGAACATAATCCGGATTCGAGATTTCCATTCGCAATTCCTGACCGCTGAATTGGTCACAGTTCTCGA
This sequence comes from Clogmia albipunctata, assembly GCA_001014945.1. Taxonomy (NCBI): domain Eukaryota; kingdom Metazoa; phylum Arthropoda; class Insecta; order Diptera; family Psychodidae; genus Clogmia; species Clogmia albipunctata. The sequence continues at coordinate 28,196 of JXOV01018031.1, read as the reverse complement.
AATATTCACATGAATTCGGGATAATTTGCGAAGTAGCAAAGTTTTTTTTTTTGAAAAGTGCTGATATTGTCGTCTGTTTTTATCACATATGGCGGCAATCGTTCTGGAGTATCGTGCTCGTGTTCGGCTGTTTATTTGTGCCCAGCAGACCCGTCATAGACAGGCAGACAGACAGAGTGTCCAGAGTGTCAAGAGTGATTATAGCTTTTTAATAAATCCCTCGGGCGAAAATTCCAATAATTCATCATTTCTGTCCAGGGATTGCCAACTACTGGTCTGAGTGGTGTTTGTGTGTTGTTGGTTATCTGTGCTATCAGTGCCAGTGATAGGGGGCCCACCAACACCGAACCAGGCGCACCTGTTAACACACAGACTGTCTATTTGCTTTCACATTGAATGGAGCAATAAAACCGTTTTTTGTTCCTCTCCTCACCAACGACGACCGAAAAAAAAACTGTATATTATCTCTCGAAATTAACAACACACCAGACTACAGCAAGTAAATGAAATTACGCAAGCAAATGTGTAAACAAGACCGGGACAAACAGAAGGAAGAGGTGAACTGAAAGGCCTCAACCGAAAGGATTTTCCAGATGCCCCCAATCAAGAATCGGCTTATTCACTTTTAATGGAGCTAAGGAGAGGTGGTCGTGGTGTGATGGTGGTGGCAGTGTCGTGGAATAAGTAATGTCACAAGATTCGTAACCTGTGTATGTCCCGAAGCAAACGACACGAGAGCCCGTTGTGGACAAAATCGATCCCGCGCGCTCAATCTAAATAATTCCGCGATATTGAATCAAATTACCGCTCGTGTTAATTATTCAAATTCACCAGTTGCGATTCACGCAAATTGTTATTTGTCCTTCCACCAGCACCTCCCTAGTGCTAGTTGGATAAGCCTGAATTTGAGTGTAGTAGAGTATTGGATTTGGAGACGTCCGCAGTGAAAGAAAATGATTCATTTCTTCGGGGAAGTGGATTAAAAGTTGTGGAAAGTGATTTTAAAATTGTGGATGTGCCTAATTGTGGACCAGTTGAATGACTTCTGGAAAACGAACCATGTCAGAAAAGTGGAGGCAGGTCCTCTACGCGATTCGCCACGGGTAAATGGGAAGGCGCAAAATTCTCGCTCTCATTGACCTACATTCCTCATCCTCCCACTTTTTAATCACTCGTCCTGCTTTTTTGTGTTTTTTTAATTTTATTTGTGTGCCTTCGAAAACCCTATCTATTGGCTAATGATGGAAGAGTGTTTGACATTCAATCACATCTTACATTTTGAGCTCCCTTCTATTGGCTTCGAATTTCAGTTGAAAGCTTTCCCATTTTCTCTCTTCTTTTTCTCGCCGCTGATTTGTGGTTTTATTTACCTAGAAGCCGTTAATCAATTCCGTTCCTCTTGTGCTCTCGATTCCAGTTTAGCGATAAAGAATGCAGAAGACAACGGTCCAACGAAAAAGGATCCTGCCAGTTCAGATCTTCTATGTGATGGGGAACAGTGAGTACTTGAAAAGATTGATTTCTTTTTCAATTAAAATTTGACTTTAATCACCCCCCTACTTTCTTTTCTAGGCCCACTTTGGACGAAATCCGAAGCTGGGGAAAGAGCTTCGACAAACTGATGCGAAGTCCGGGCGGACGGAAGATATTCCGGGACTTTCTGCGCTGCGAATACAGCGAGGAGAACATCCTGTTTTGGCTGGCGTGCGAGGAGCTGAAGAAGGAGACAAGTCCAGAAGCAATCGAGGAGAAGGCAAGGTTCATCTACGAGGACTACATCTCCATACTGTCGCCCAAGGAGGTGTCCCTGGATTCCAGGGTGCGCGAAATTGTCAATCGAAATATGGTCGAACCCACGCCGCACACCTTCGACGAGGCTCAACTTCAAATCTACACTCTAATGCACCGAGATTCATATCCCAGGTAAGACTCGTTGATAGTAATCCTACCATCATTAATCAATTAATTCGGTTCTTCGAAACTCAATATTTAAAAATTCATAGAATGAATAGGCTAAATGAGGCATTTTAGGGTGAATGTATTTTTAGTTAGACTTCTCAAACTATATCATATTCAATGAATTCGGGTATTATTAGTCTTAATTTTTTAAAGGATAAATGACCCTTTTAATTTTTTTTATACGACAATGGCTTTAAGTGATACATTATTGAAAGTCAGACAATGTAGTTAATAATGCTTATCGACTCTCTTATGTACTATTCTTTTGCCATTTTGTTAAAATTCTACAATAAATCGTTTTATTTCGTTTCCTAAATTAAGCGGTGATTGAGGTGTGTCGTCTTCAATCTCACTTTTACAATCAATTGATGGTTATAATTACATCTATTATTTCGTAATAAACGATTTTTTTTTTATTATCGTTGCTCTTTAGCATAACTACTTGTACAAACGAGTGTTAAGATATAATTAATATTTCGGTTTAGGTAAAACAATCCGTTAACAACTTCAATATTAAATTAGGTTGATTTTTATGATATTCTGCTCGGGCAGTTACACTTTATTAATAGATAAAACTAGGGTGCTTTAATAGTTATTTAAACAACGTGTAGAAAAAATGAACCATAATTAAACTCGAGTAGGTTTGAAAACTCATTTCATTCGTTTTCTAATAGATGCGAGTGTTTAATTATGTGTTTTTCCAACCAGTTTATTACAAAATTTTATACAATATTTATTAGCTATTTTTACACGAAATACGAAGTAAAGAATAAGAAGTCAACCCAGTACTAAATTAAGGTCTAAACCCATACAATTAAGGGAAGAACTTGTCAAACAAATAGAACTTTTGGTCTCAATTTTTCAAAATATCACGACAACCTAGCACCATGCACTATATCACTGATGTGCCCATGATAGCACTCATCATTTAAACCACATTTAAAAGCCATAATCAACATTTAAGAAAAACTTTACTTTTGGTCATTTAATGTAAAAAAAATTAAATATATTAATAAATCATGGCCTAGTTTATTATAGAGACATGATAAACGTCAAAATATATTTTCATTCTTCGCCTACTTAGAATAAAAATTATAATTTTTAGTAGTTGAATTTAGGAACAAAGTACTAATTTCGTGAATTTACACGATTTGTAATTATCTGCGGGCATTGAATTATACTTTATTCAACACTGTACGATTATAAAGGAATTTCTAGAGGAAGCATTGGCTATTAAAATGTAAACATTTTTCAACAGAATTGTATAAAAATTCTTTTAAGAGCTTAATGACATCTTTGACAGAACAAATATAAGTGCAACCAAGATGTATAAAATCTGTTGACATCTTTATACATATTAGGATCCGTAATTATCATTTTCATTTTTGGTGCAATAAATGAAATTATTATTTATTATTATTATTATTATATTATTGAAAATACGTTAGTTTTTATTTTCATTGTTGTCACTTTTATAAACTAGGTTTATCACATGTGCATCAGTATCACTATGGTTTTTTAAAAAAAGGCCCATATGCTTAATAATGGTTATCGACCATGTTTCACACAAAAATCTTAAAAGAATCAACGTTTTTTTTAAAGTTTTAAATTAAAAATTTAATTTTTTGTCACACACTTTCAGTGCGATAGAGAATGAATTATAACTTGTATCCCTCTCTTGCACATAATTTAAGTAGTCGTAATTCATTCAATATATTCGATATATGTATTGAATTAAATGATGATGAAGTTGGCACTACAACCCAGGGCGGGTCTTGGCCTCCATAATCACGCGCCTCCACTCCACTCGATTCACTGCCATTGAATTAAATAATCATATTAAATATTAAACCACCCATTAATATCGTTAAAATGTTCATTTTACAGTTCAAACTCTAATATAAATACAACTTTGATAAAAATCTACTTAATTCGTTGAATTCTTCACGGAAGCCATACTTTAAATATTTTATCAAAAAAAAGGGAAACGAAATTCCCCAAACGTCACGGTTTTCATGCAGCCAAATACCACATTTTTAAAGAATAGGAAAATCGATAGATGTTAAATAGAATATAGATTATTTGTTGTCTGAGAATCTTACACTTTAATATATAATTATTCTGTTAATGTTAGCCATTTATCTCCATCATTAATTGCTTATTTTTCTAAAGGGCGATTATTTAATTATGAATATCACTTAGTTCTATCCATAATTTAATAATCGTTATTTATAAAGTAATTAAATATGATATTTTTAAATAATTAATTGGTACTTGTTTATTAAATATTCAGAAGGACATGTACTCTTCATGAACTATTATCAAAGTCAATTTACTTAGGCTTTTAATAGATTTCATTTAAATTAATAAGTAATTGTTTTATTAATAATTTAAAAATTTATTTACATCTAGTTCTGAAACATAATTATAAGATAAGTACACGTTATAATAATTTTGGTTTTTTAAGAGTAGCTTATCTCAGTTAATTTAAATGGCTTTTTAAAATGTAATTGAAAAATATTTGTCATAACTTAACTTTATAAAACTTAGTAGGTTAATTGTTTATAGGTCATTCAATTATTCATTCCTTTATATCGAATGTAAAAGAGAATACCATTCAAAGTTTTCTTTATAAAAACAAGTAAAGCCAGCAAATAATTAATTTTAAAAACCATTAAATTTTTATTCTTAAATTGCTTAAAATGAAGAAATAAAGAACTATGTATGTATAAAACATGAATAAAATATACCATAATTCAGACATTTGCCTTGTGTAAATGATAGTAAAGGTTAAATATCTACTAATAAGCTAACTTAATTTGATTATCGATTTCTATAATACAATTGTATCCACTCTAGTGCCCATAATGTTCTCTAATCTTCTATAATATAAAATTTATAGTTTTTCTTCATGAACTTTAACAACAGTATAAGACATCTTTAAAATTTTATATAATAACTTTTTAATAACTTTTTTCCGTTTCTATGGTCAATTGGTAACGCACTCGACTGTCCCCTCGGAGGGCATAAGTTAACCTCCTGGTCGGATCGGATTGACTAGATCCGTTTATATCCGGTCTAGGTGCTATTAATTGACTAATAATACACTGAAAACAAAGTAAATGAAATGTCAAAACCAGTTCGTTGAGGTTTAAGAATCCCCATGTTCCTTACAGCAGTCGGTTTCAAAAAGNAGTTCGACCACTGGGCGGGTAGGATTGACGGGATTCTTTTTTTATCCGGTCTAGGTGCTATTAATTGACTAATAATACACTGAAAACAAAGTAAATGAAATGTCAAAACCAGTTCGTTGAGGTTTAAGAATCCCCATGTTCCTTACAGCAGTCGGTTTCAAAAAGTTCACTGTTCACCGAGTCTACAACAAAAACATACATTGTTATTCTTTCCGTCCCTTTAATCAGCGTAACAAACTCGTATTTAAGGTTTTTTCGAAGATATTTTTATTTTGACGCTATATTACTTTACTTTTGGTAATACAAACGAAGAATGACTATAGCTAGAACACATTCTTATAATTTTCACTTGAAAAAACAAGTAATTATTTAAATATAAAGTGAAATATGAATGAACCTACGAATTAACTTATAAAACACACTTTTGGTCGTCTGAAAATTAAATTTTAGATCAAAATAATACATCAACATAATTTATACAATTATATCTTCAATTTATATAAATCAATATCTTTATTTTTTAGGAAAATAACATAAAACGGAAACATTTTTCAATTATTGAAATTTCCACAATTTTCTTGTTTTTCTTCAGCGAAACACAATTTCCGCACAATAATTTACTTATAAACACTTTACTTGATCATTTCAATAAAAGCCGTTACCATTTCCAATTGAAATCTTTTCCAAGGCGAACGTGAACATTGTTCGTGAACTTACTGGAACCGACTCCAGGAATTGAAAGAGAAAACAAAATCCTGTACAATTTTCAACAAATTTACAATCACGGTTAAACTAAAAATTGTGCTTGCAACTGTATTTCAAATAAATATTTACGTATAAAAATAAAATTTCAAACTACTAAAAGACATTGAATACATAATCCAAAGCTAAATTAATACATTTATCCATTTTTATTGCATAAAATTGATATTATGACACTAAAATTTCTTCTGTCAAAGACAAGTGCTTTAAAGAATTCTTTAAAGCACTAGTGCTTTTTACTTTGGGGAAAGAAATCCAACAAATTTATATGGACGTCAGTTTCATTGTGTATGGTTTAATTATAATTGTGGATGATTTCACAACAAAATTTTTAAATCTAAATTTAACGTTGTAAAAGATATACACATATTTGATTTCTCTTTCAAACAGAGAATAACGGACTGTTTCAATTTAAATTTAGCCTATCAATTTAAAGATCAACGTGATATTTCTTATGTGCGAGTAAGAGAAACAAGATATAGCTTTCTCCATGTTCCCATGGAATTAGAAAAGGCAAGGAGAACAATGTGAGGGAGATAAAAATGTTAAGAAATTTTAAGTTTGATTTTAAGTAAACGAACATTCTTTTTTAATTTTTGTGTTAATTTATTTCAAAAATGCACGGCGGTCGATAAAAATTATTAATCACTCGGGCCTTCTTTAAGGCGCTCGCTATGCTCGTGGCTTAAAACAACCCTTGTGTTTAAAAATGCCTTATCGACCTTGCTATATAAATAAATATTAAATCGTTAAAAACGACCCTCAATAAAAAGTGAATAGTTTTTTTATAATATTTAAAACAAACTGAATTTATATTCCAAAAGTGAATAACCTATAAAACTGGTCTAGCTATAATATTATTAATAAATTAAAGTTGCTAAATTTGATATGAATTCCTATAAAATCTCATTGTCTTTTTGTCTAAAATTCATAAACTAATATTTAAATATCTATTTAATGTTGTGTTCATTTTTGTTCCAGGTTTATCAATTCGCCACTGTTTAAAACGTTAGCTCAGCTGTCAGAAGGTGTGTCCGCGTCCGGCTCTCAGACAGAAAGTCTGACCTAGAGACGCCGGCCAGCCAGCCAGCCAGCATGAATAAGGGATTCGCAAATATTTTTCGCGCGCGCAGCAGTGTTTGGTTGATTCTTAGGCAAATATTTACAATTCGTCAAGCGGTCGGCAGATCTCAAGCGTTCAGGTGTCGCCGACTCAAGCCGAGCATCATTATTATATATAAATATTAAATTAAAAAATATACAAACAAACACAAGAGGAAAAAGGGAGAAACATACAAAAAAAGAACAAACAGAGAAAAAAAGAAACAGAGAAATAGGCGCATTCAAATTTCTTCTCGAACCCCGATTTGAAAAATGAATAGTGAAATGAGGTGAAAGAAGGGAAGGAAGGAAGGATCGTTCACCACCCTTAACCAAAATTGAAGAGAAAGAGAAAACACTTACCAAAAATAAAAATAAATACATGAATTATGAGTAATGGCGTGCTGGATCAGAGCTGAAGGAAGGATGGATGGATGAATGTTGGCCATCTGAGGATATCGATGGACGTGGTGGTTTTGTTCTAGGATTGTGTTAGAAACATTGTGATTTTATATAAGGACAAGGTTCGCTCGCCCACAAGCTGAGTGTAAGGGAGAAAGTGGTGGCGAACTTAGCGAATAATTTACCAAGTTATTTAGTTGAGGTTACTGTAATCTTATATTATATTCTATAGACACCACAAAGAGAAACACATCCACGAAACATGCAGCATATTATAATAATTATTATTATTTATTGATTAACTAATTATACAAATGGGACTTGGACGAAAACACAAACACACAGCGAAGGGGAGAAAGGGGGGAGGGGGATGGATAGGTGGATGGATGGAGAAAGTAAGTAAGAGAAACCACTTTCGTTGAACGAATTTTTAGCGTTAGGTTCTAATCAATGAATTTGCCGAAAGCAGAAGCATAGAACAAGAGGAAAACTGTTATAATAAAAGTAAAAACCAGAACAACAAACAACTACTTCGACTACATACAACTACTATTAATTGTATTATGATTATAATTATGTAATTGAAACAAGGACTTTTACAAATCGACTTTTACACATTCATTTTATATACATTGAAACGCATATAATACATAAAAAAAATACGAGTACTTAAGTGAGAATGACTTTAAGCAAAAAGCCCAACAAACAAACAAAAATAAACCAAAAAACCAAACCAAAAATAAAATGCAAATCCTGGCCAAAAGAACAAAGGAAAGATGGGATGAGGTCAGGATTGCGCTCAAGGTGTGCATCTTGGTCTAGTCAACAATAGGCAGGGGTGGTTGTTGTTATTATTATTATTATGGTGATCTATTATTGTTATTATAATTTCTACATTAAACCATAAATTAGACAAGTAACAAATTGTACAATAGGCGGAGAGAAAATCGCATACACCACACAAGGAACCCAAAGTGAAACATACACACACACATGAACACATGAAATGAAAATAAGCTATCCATTTTTCTATTGATTCGGACGAGATTTACGTAATTAATTAAAAAAAAGTTTTGCGTTCTTTACATTAATTAAATAAATTTATATATAAAATAGGCATTATAGTACTACTACTAACTAAAAATAATAATAATAATAATAGAGAGATGGACATATAATGATAATGATAATATGGCGATGATTATGATGATGATCCCGGTCATAAATGATTTATAGTGTAATGGAACCTAGTTAAACAAAAAAAATAAATAAAAACAATTATCGTTGTCTAATTGTAAATGTACTTGAAATATAGTTTTTCGTTTGAATGAATTGTTTCGTTCAGGATTTACGTCTCAAAATATATATAAAAAATAGATAAACAAACAAACCAATGACCTCCTCTTCCCAGTACTCTCTCTCCCACCATCTAGTTTCTCTCCCACCTCTCTTCCCTATATCTCTCTCTCTCACACACACACACTACTCTCCTTTCCTCCTTTTGCAATTTAGTACTTTACCTTTTATAATATAGAGCAATAAAACAACAACTACAACAAAAATGGAGGCATGCTGATCATTTTTCTAAAAAAAAGTGGGAATCAACGTGGGCAAAGATACCCAAGCGGGTTAGCAGTTAAATTCAAGTCCTAAGCTCCACAAAACAAACAAACACATACACACACAAATCTAATTGTAAAGAAACAAAAAGAAAACACTGAGTGAAAATTTAATGAAAGCACAAACTGTTCGATGGGAATCATTTTTTATTGTAATAATAATTGCGAAAATCAGCCCAGATATTACGTACTCGTTAGCACTATTAGTTGTTAAGAAAACTACCCCCTACTACAAGAAAACAAACAAGAAAAAAGAATAGAAACTAGGTTTTTGAGAGTGAATTTGGTTGAACCACACTTTTTGTATTTGTAATTCGCGCAATTTTTATCCAGTGACGACGACAGGTGTGTGAATGAGAACCAGCAGGATTCAAGATCTAATGACCACCACGCACATACAAACCCACTGTTATTTCTAGAGTGTAATTTGCCATTTGACAAAGTGATCACTTTACTGTTTAAATTATTAATTATATAACATAAAAAAAAACAAATTGCAAGAATCGAACTGACATAATTTTTACAAACACACTATTTTGACAAAAAACAACTCTTTGTTGATTAATCTTCTTTGTTTTAAAGTAACATAAATTCATTATGGGCCTATACATGACACGAATATAATATTGAGGATATATAAGAAACGTTTCTTTTAACGCTTAGTAAGAGAGTTGCATAAAGCGAGGTTTTAATGACAAGTGCGGTAATCGGATTGTTATGCTATTTGCCAGAAGTTTCATTCTGTTCGAGTTAAATTAACTGTCAATATTGAGATGATGTATATAATTAAAAAACTATTTTCAGTGAAAAAGGAACAAGACAGTCAGAATCTCCAAACTAATCTCATTGAAACACTTCATCATAACCCAGAGACCAAATCATCATCTCAAACTTTTACACGCCCTCTACATAAATAAAAAAGAATATTACAAGTCTACAAAAAAGAAACACAAACAGAAGATTGTTTAAGCCCTGTGTCTCTCAGTCTTGACCCTTGCTACAATCAGCCATCATATAAAATAAAATAAAATTATCATGCTGAAGAAGAGATTAATATAAAATAAAAGTTACAATTTAAGAGAGTAAATAGAGAAATTAAAAAGTAATAAAGTAAAATAAAACACAATACAATACACAGACAACCCTGGAAGGATAATAATAATTAAAACAAACAGAAATAAACACAGAATAACAGGAAACACACAATTGAATGTATTTGAAAGAGAAATAAGAAAGAGTTTAAAGAAGAAGAAACTTAACTAGGATGTCAAGTACTTACTTTTAAGGCCATTTTGTTATATAAATATATATACTTTAGTTTGTTGTTCCTCTGAGTTGGTGAATTATACATTATATTATAAATTTATTCTTATTATTAAATGAGAGAATAACTATAATTGATAAGTGAGTAAACGGAATAAAATTTTAAAAACGCACCAATTATAATAAAAATTTAATTTTTATTACGAAATAAATAAATATTTATTAATTCATTCATAATGAACATTCTGATGTGTTTTCATTGCTCTGTATTGTATATATAGTTGAGACCATTTATTCGTTTTCAGGTATTCAATCAATTCACCCGAGTCTGACTCATATAAATTCTCAAACAAGTTGTCTTAAAACTAAACTAAAAAAACAGCTTAAAAACTACAATACATTCTATAGGAATAAACTAGTTTTTGGTCTAAGTGACTGAATATTAAACAGCCTGAAGTGTCTTTTCTCGATTCTCGATGCGGGGGATCATTACTCATCGTCAGTCTCATCATCTATTTGCTTACTCTGCGTGTTATTCAACATAAAAGAGAAGAAAAAAAGTAAATAAATTGATTCATTGATTTGATAATCCGATTGACTCACCTCTCGCGTTAATCGAGCCATCTCTTCTCGCTGCGCTCTTTTGAAGAAGCCCGCTTTGTAAAGTCCATAAGTAAGTAATACTAAAACTAAGACCCCGCATATTGACGACACAATCCAAACCCAGATCGGAGTTGAGTGATCAATTTTGGTCTGAATCACGGTGTAAGGCAACAGTATCTGATGGGATATCGTCTCTCGACTCAAGTCAGACTGCTTCGCAAAATCCACTCCCATTCGGAACAGGAAAATGTCCTTGTTTTCGGTAAATAATTTAACTGCAAAAGGAAATAAAATCAATTTTAATCAAGGTATAATGAAATAGCTTTTTTTGCAACAAGGGTTCATAATGATCCGTTTTTAACATTTCGATAGAAAGAAGTAAATTGTGTCCATACAAGGGTTACAGAAGGGTATTAAAATACCAGGCGCTCTCACTTTCTACACATTTTTTGCCCAGGCATTGACTAGTCCCTTTTGGGGTTTGGCAGTTCATGGACTGAACAAACAAACCGAAATTGAGACGTGGAGCGTAATTTAACGTTAAAATAAAAAAAACAGCGTTGTGTTTGCAGAAGTGTTTCAAGAAGGTCTAAAATTCAAATTTACAAAACAATAGTACGACCGGTGCTCACATATGGGTGATGCGTATGGACGTTAGTAGAGGGCCCAAACTACTTTTAAATGGAGTAGTACAGAGAAAGCGAAAAAAGGTCGCCCGCGATGACGATAGATGGACTGCGTCCAGGATGACCTGAGGGAGTTGCAAGTCGATAACTGGCAGGCCAAGGCAGCGATTAGGCTTTAATGTAAACGGGTTGTGGAGGAGGCCAAGGTCCATCGAGGACTATAGAGCCCGACGAAGAACAACAAGAAGAAGCTGGGTTTGAAAATCGTCTTTTTAATTAAAATTCAGTTTAGCAGCCATAATTTTAAACTAATTTTTAAATTTGAAATATTTTGCATCTCTCTTGCTCATCGCAGTAAGTAGGCGTAGTTCATAAAGTTTTACGATAGGTCGTTTTTTACAGATTCATATTTATTTGAAAATTATCCGTTAAAAACTGTCAAACTACTGTTAAA